>OMKL01045947.1:24175-34247 GCA_900302295.1 Parasudis fraserbrunneri
TCTGAAAGAGTCGAGTACAACCTCAATATTATTAGGTATTTTAAAACTTGTTTCATAACCGCTGCAAAAAGACAAATGAATGTGCAGCTAAAATGCTTTATTTAGATTTCTACAGAAATGTCCTGACAATGTTTATTTTTTTTGTGATGCCTCATCTGCTTTCACTGTGCCCTATGTAGGCCACTCCCCTGTGCACTTCACTGTGCCCTATGTAGGGTACTCCCCTGTGCACTTCACTGAGCACTGGCATGCAGACTTTTCCAGGGGCAGAGCCAAAAACACTAGAAAGGGCACCTCCTTAAGAATACTAGGAATTCCATACTACATAGAGGTGTGACCGAGAGGAGTTCCATACTATAGAGGTATGGCCTGTAGGGAGAAGAGAGTTCCATACTATAGAGGTATGGCCTATAGGGAGAAGAGAGTTCCATACTATAGAGGTATGGCCTATAGGGAGAGGAGAGTTCCATACTATAGAGGTATGGCCTATAGGGAGAAGAGAGTTCCATACTACATAGAGGTATGGTCTATAGGGAGAGGAGAGTTCCATACTACATAGAGGTATGGCCTATAGGGAGAAGAGAGTTCCATACTATAGAGGTATGACCTATAGGGAGAGGAGAGTTCCATACTATAGAGGTATGACCTATAGGGAGAGGAGAATTTTTTTAAATATATATTAACCCTTTCTTCCCCTCACAGGTTTGTACTTAGCTATGCACTTGAGTTATGCACTGGATTATGGCACTATGATGTGGGTAATACCACCGATTGTTTAGTCTTGAGTTGATCCTATTGCCAGTTTCTGGTGAGCACACACACACTTGTAAGTCGCTTTGGATAAAAGCGTCTGCTAAATGACTAAACTGTAACTGCAATAGATTTCACAGCCAAGTACAATTAATAACCCTCATTTGTTGTCTAGTATTAAGTTCTTATCAAAAGCTCGGTCACTCAATTGAGCGATCCCACGTGCCACCCAGTGGTTGGTATATAACCATATGGTTGCTATGCGATGCAGCTCAAGGAAAATGGCCGCACCCATACAATTTCACCAGCTACTGCAGGAAATGTATCATTTTTTGACATCTGGAGTTAACATATCATCAAGATGCAAACAGCAAGGTCTTCAGTATGCCAATGAAGGTTACATACAGGATGTACAAATAAATGCGCAAACTATGGACAGCAAAAAAACAAAGATGGAGGCCAAGTCATTTCGTTCAGAGCCCAAGAAGGAGTGGCCCCATCAGCTGTCAGTACAGACAAACAGCACTTATCAGTACTGTTCTTGCACGGCCGGGTGAGTTAAATGGTTAACTAACATAAGTTCAATATAAATAAAGTTGCTTTTGATATCGTATACAAGTCCCAACACCAGTGGAATACGGTAAACATGCCATCAACCCCACGCTTGTTGCTTTCATTCTGCCGTTGCTACATTGTTTTCATTATCTGCCTGTGCCGATGCTTATGTTGGTAATGTTACATCAAAGATGGTGAAAACAACAATGGATAAAAAAAAAAAAAAACACCACCCTTTACATGGCCTGGATATCTATCTTTGGTGGTGGGGCTACCCATTTGTTTATATGTGTATTGCAGTTTGGCGGCCTTGCTTCATGTAATGATCTCTGAAAACTAGACCACACAAGAATCTATATGACTGTAGAGGCAAGTCTGCACTTCACCTTGGTGCGCAACATTTCGAAAGCCTTATTAGGATGCATAATCATGAACTTACTGTTTTGATGCACTTATGAAGGATAGATTCATGGATAAGATCGAGTTTGCCAAGTTCACCGATGAATTTGATGTTGCCCAGCATCTTGATCTTGGCAATAGCACGCTGCTCCTCTTCCTCAGAGGTGAGAGGGTTGTCATGTTTGTCATAGACTAAGGAAACAAGTTTTAAGGTAAGAAATAATTCAACTATCCAAATGCATACAAGCCCAGTGTATCTAAGGAATGCACTCACTTTCAACATTTCTGGCACGGTTCTCAAATTCATCTTGAAGCTTTGAAATCAGAAGTCTCCTGAAGGTCTGAAACAAAAAGTATACATTTAAAATCCCAATAGAAAAGAAATGACAATAACTTAGTAGTGGTGTTGGCACCACATTGTTGCACAAGTCCTATAACAAGTAGTCTTACAGTGCTCTGCTTTTGCGGTGTTTGAATCTCTGGAGATGGGCCATCAAAGTTTGGTGCATCCTCTGCCAAGCGCAGACATAGCTGAGCATACAGCGAGCTATACTTAGGCTCTTCAAGGGCTTTGTCTACAATCTGAGGAAATACAATAATACAATTCAATTATATCAATAAGTTACAAGTGGAAGAAATTATTAGAGCTGGAAAAATCACTTACCAGTAAGATGATTCCTTTCAGGACGAGCTTTGAATCTACGCCCACATTCAGGAGCTCAAGGCATAGCTTGTCAAACTTCTCAGGGGTCAGTTTATTAAGTATGCTGATGACAGAGAAACAAATTCAACATTTCACAAGCATTGTGAAATAATTAGGGGTCTTAGGAATGTTTTGATGTGTGCTTTGTATGTGAACTTTGTGTCCCACTTGTGCACTTTTCGTGGGGTTATAATCAAATTAAAGGAATTAACTTAGCAGTTTAAATTTGTGTGGATACATACCCTCTCACTTTCCTGAAGATTGCATCGTTTCGCTCTTTTTCGTTGGAGGAGTTGACATCTCGTCTAGTGCTTCGAGAAGGTACCCATTTCTGAACGCTAGATCCTGGGGCCTTCCCCAGGAACTCGCTGCAATAGACAAAAAATTATGGCTGATATTCGAGAAATATTTGCCACCTAGGTATGGCTTGAAACCACTAAGCTCTGGTCTACTGTAAAATAAGCCATATTGGCTGTCTGGGTTATATATAGCCTAACTTGCATTATTTGACAGCTACACCACCCAAGTTCAGAGGGAAACACAAAACTTTTTACCGGATGAATACAGTAATACCAAAACCATTTAACTGATGAATTAATACAGAAATACTGTTCACTATACAATACTTGTACTTTTCAAGTCAAATTTAAGCATCTTCATTTGAAAGGAAAATGATAGGCACCTGTTGCCGACAGTCTTGGGATGGTGCTGAGGTGCACCCCGACCTCCTCCTCCTCCCGCAGAAGCACTGACACAAAAGATGGGAAAACTTAATTAGCTGTGTGTCCAGAGATCAAAGCTGCACTGGGGTACAGTATGTCTGGTTGAAAAAATCTCCTAGATTTCTCAATTGTCTTAGTAGCAAATCGCATACAAATCAAATAATTTTACATTGTGCGTTTTACAATTGTTATCTAAAATGACATGAAATGGACATCTTGCCTCACAGAATGTAAAACCCCAATTTTTGAACCCCTATATTTTGAGCAAAAACTTTGAGAGAGCACCAACAAAGAGCTTTGTTTCCATCCTAAACGCATCCAAAAGATGCGTGTTTCCATCCTAAATGAAGGTTAACTTATGTTATATAAGTACCTGAAACGAGAAGCGCCCCCTTCTGCAACCACACTCTCCACTTTGGCGGCTTGACAAAGAAGAATATCTGAAAAGAATAATGTGCAAGGGGTGGGGCAGGCAAAAGCGACCTAAAAGAAACAAAGCAGAAAAATTAGGAAATTAGCTAACTAGTGCTAAAGGATGTGGTCTGGACAACACAAAAGTTAGAAAGAATAAGAAAATTGCAATCAAATGGTCCCTGGTGATTCCCACCCCTACATAATTAGAAAAAATGTTAAACTGATATGGCCTCTTTATCTGGCACCAGTTAAAATCCTAGCTGCTGCATTTTCAGTGAGCAGAAAACAGTGATGTTTTTAATGAAGCAGAAATGGAGAAAAGGACAATGGTAGAAACAACATGATATGAAAGCATGAATGACCTTCTCTAAGCCAGTAAAGGAGAAAATTGTTTTATATAGTCTAGGCTATTTTTTTCTTTATTGAAGAAAGCTGAACTGCACTGCCCCCTGGAAAAGAGAGCCAAATAAGGCCATTTCAGATTAGAGTTGTAGGGAAAATTCTTGTGTGAATGTAGCTGGAACATAGAGATAGAGTGTGCACTTAAAAAGTATCCTGTTCTCATGGAATTATGCCATTTGAGTCAGATGATCTGCTTATACAACAGATATTGACTGTTCTCACTGTGCACACTGCCACCTAGAGGCCCTGATAAATTCTGTAAAGAGGTTACTGATCCCATCGCTCTCTCCACTATGTGGCAGTAATGCGTAAACTTCAGTGTTCCACCCACTACTGACTCTCAATTGAACTAGAACAAAGAGATTCTCTTTCAGCTGGATTCACTGGGTTTTAGGAAACATTATGCCTACAAATAGGAGCATGTGGCCCTACGTGGAGAATAGGATGGGGCCTTGAATTGAGCCCTGTGGGACCCCACAACTGATGTCTGCTAAGTAAGATTAAGAACTAGCTTTTAAGATTCGATTGGAAAGGTAACATCTGTGCATAGTCAGCCCAGTGACCAGATAAAATTGTATGACGAAGGCTGCTACATCTCATTGGTTATTTAAGTAAAGGTCGTCACTGTGCCGATTAGCATTAGTGCTTTAAACCAGACTGGTAAAGTTAGTCCTCAAGAATGCTCTTGCTGTTCAAAAGGGATATAATTTAAGTTTTATACCAACTTGTGTGGTCTATACTGAGTTTGAGAAGATCAATTGTTACTAGTAAGTTAACTTATATGCTTAACGTTAAAGGGGCAGTTCACCCAAATTTCCAAATAAAAACATATTTCCCCCTTACCAGGTATGCCATCTATCCATCCAGATATCTGCCATCACTCCTATACAATGGAGCTCAATGGCACTTGGTTTGTGGCACTCAAAGCACCAAAAAAAGACATCTGAAAAAAACAAAAGCAATGTCTCTTTCCAGAAATATGTAACCAGTTCATGATTTCTGGAAGGAGACGTTGGTTTTGAGTTTTTCAAATGTAATTTTATTTTTTTATGCTTTGGGTGCCATAAATCGAGTGCCTTTCAGCTCCATTGTATTGGAGTGACGGCAGATATCTCAAAAACTAGGCGAATCACACAAACTATCTGGATGGATAGATAGCACTCCGGGTAATGGGAAAATATATTTATTTGAATGTTGGGTGAACTGCCCTTTTAACGCTTGCGTGAGTCAATTACACGATGTTGGGTCCATAAAAATTTTTTTTTGGATTTATTGGGCCACTCTCTGAAAAGCTAGTTCGCTAACCAGCTAACGATAAATAGAACACGTAGAAGCCGTTTGTGGATAACGTTAGCGGACAATGGTTTAACAATTGAGAAACAGCTGACGCATCCTTTGTTAGCTGAACTGGCTAGCTAGCGCTCAAAGCTAGCTGGCCTTGCCACCGGATACAACGTTCTTTGGGTGGCGAGCTAGGCCTAAAGACACGTGAATGTTGTGTGCCTAAATAATAAGCAACGTTGAGAAAATATACATGCCAACTTGCCGGTTCCGTTCTACTAAGACGCCATTTTAGCTAAGGCTGCCTTGGCTTGCGAATGCTTAGCACCGAAGCTAAGTTAGCTAACCTAGCTTTGGCCAAATGAGGCCATTTTAGAACCAGTTGGCTAGTTTGCTTAATAGCAACAAAGCAAGGCAGGAAACATAAAAAACAGACAAAGAAATCGATCATACCTTCACCAAAGGAACTTCAGCGTAAATGTTGTCTGGTTAACCAAAAAGAGAAATAAATGAGAAAAGAGAGAATGGAGGACTGGCAAAGTCGTGATACGAAGACAGAAGTGCGTTCCAAGCCGGCCCAGACCATGTACCAACTACCGGCACAGAGCAGAAAGAATGCTGATTATAAATCTACGTCATGTTTCGTCGGCCGACGTAAACAGCGTCATTATCTGTTCCTGGAAGGAAGCAGCCATTCAGATGCGTTCATACATACCGGTTCATACATGCAATCGGACACTCCTTTTTTCTCTCTTACAGCAAAGTAAGAGTATTCCGGTTCCACTGTAACAAAGCGCAAAACAACAGAGGGATACAAACGTGATCGGTTCAAATAACTGAAGAAACGATAGTAATAACTGATAAAGTTACGTCTAACAATAATCATTCTAATGTAATTCAGAATCCTACAAGCAAATTAAGCAGTGTAGCCCTTGTCTCCCTCAACCCCTCTATAAACGAAAGGGGATGGGGTCAAAATTAAAGCTTGTGTTAAAAGCCAGGGGTGGCATGGGGCTAGGGTGATGAGAAGGGGAGGAAGGGAAGAGGGCTCCAAATCAGTTCTGGCTTAGGGCTCCCAAAAGCCAAGGATTCATAATACGAAAATGTGCCATTTGCCATTCTTAATGTTTTTCAAAGTACTGTTTTAAAATTCTTTGAGCCCCTTTTTTGGATGAAGTTGAAAAAATGTGCTGTGCCATCTCAGGCTATCTTATTTCTTTATTTTTTCATATATAAGCAATATGCACATGTGTGTTTCATCAACCCTGTTACTGACATTAATTACTGTTTGAAAATGTTTTAAATCCATATTTAGAACAAATTTGATGTACTATGAAAGATACAATCCCCCTTGTCACACTAAGTGTGTTTGTAAAGTGAGAATATTGAGGAGTTAACTTTTTTCCAAGGATGAATATGCTCATTTACAATTGACACTTTCACAGCATCTTCTGTTTTAAGTTTTAAGAAAAAGTTATGGAAACAAAATAATAATACCCCAATTTCTTTAAGTGGATTACTGGTCTCTTTTACTTAATATATAAAATGAGTTGATTTTACATTTGTCTTTTAATTTTTTAAATTATATTAGAATATTATACAAGTAACAGGGCTGACACCTCAGTAACAGGGTTGAGAACAGTTACCGTATTCATAGTATTCTCATTAAATTTTTTGTCATACAGTATGGCGCAGAGCCACAGCTCATTGGCCACAGTTGTCATTTAATGATAATCACCTGCTGTTTGATTACAATCACCTGTTGTTTGCGACCAAGATGTCTGTGATCGAATACTATGAATTTGTGAACTGCTTGTTTAATCAGAATCAGAATCAGATTCAGAATAGACTTTAATGACCAAGTATTTGCATACAAGTAATTTAACTCCGGTCTTGTAACTCCATCTCCATGTACTTTCACAAGAGAAGAAAGGCAAAAAATAATATATACAGGTATATACATACCGTTCCTGTGGACTGCAAACAGGATACAATAGTGCAAAGAGGTAGAGAGTGCAGGGAATGAAGAGATAATACTCATGGTAGCAAAAGGAAAACAATGTTACTCTATCTAGATATGGTCAGTGCTGTGTGCAGCAAGTACAGCCCACTCAGATAACGATATACAACAGTGAGTGAAATGTATTGCACATTTTGCATTCCAGGCCGAATAAATAAATATATATATATTGTATAGGTACAGTGGTATTGAAGTGTTCAACGGCTATTGCAGAGCCACAGCCAGTTAACTGTTCATAAGTGTGACAGCGAGGGGGAAGAACCTGTTTCTGTGTCTGGTGGTTTTGGTGTACAGTGATCTGTAGCGCCTACCAGAAGGGAGAAGTTGGAACAAATTATGTTTTCCGGGTGGAAGGGGTCCATAGTGATTTTCCCTGCCCATTTCCTGACTCTTTTGGAGTACAGATCCTGAATGGTGGGCAGGTCGGCAACAACAGTCTTTTCTGCAGACCTGACTGTCCGTTGTAGTCTGTTCCTGTCCTGTTTGGTGGCCCATCCATTGTGATGACAGTGATGGATGTGCAGAGAACAGACTCAATGACTGCAGTTTAAAACTAAATCAGCAGCTCCTGAGGCAGGTTGTACTTCCTGAGCTGGCGCAGAAAGTACATTCTCTGCTGGGCCTTTTTGATGATTGTGTTGATGAGTGGCTCCCATTTCAGGTCCTGGGAGATTGTGGATCCCAGAAACATAAAGGATACACAGCCAACACAGTGCTTCTGAGCATGGTGCTGTTGAGTATCTCCACAGTTTTAAGCGTGTTCAGCTCCAGGTTGTTGCAACCGCATCACAGGGCCAGCTGTTTGATCTCCTGTCTCTATACAGACTCATCTCCCTCTCGGATGAGGCTAATGACTGTTGTGTTGTCTGCAAATTTCAGGAGTTGGACAGATAGGTCTCCTGAGGTGCAGTCGTTGGTGTCGAGTGAGAAGAGCAGAAGGGAGAGCACACATCCCTGGGGGACGCTGGTGCTGACTGTTCGGGTGTTGGATGTGATTTTTCCCAGCCTCACCTGCTGCTTCCTGTCTGTCAGGAAGTTTGTTATCCACTGGCAGGTGGAGGTGGCACAGTGAGCTGGGTGAGTTTGGTGTGGAGGACTTCTGGGATAATAGTATTGAAAGCCGAGCTGAAGTCCACGAAAATTATCCTTGCGTACGTCCCTGGGGAGTCGAGGTGTTGCAGGATGTAGTGCAGTCCCATGTTGACTACATTATCTACTGACCTGTCCAGTATGCAAACTGCAGGGGGTCCAGCAGGGGGCCTCTGATGTCCTTCAGGTGGGTCAACACCAGTCTCTCAAAGGACTTCATGACCACAGATGTCAGGGCAACGGGCCTGTAGTCATTCAGTCCAGTGATGGAGGGCTTCTTGGGAACCGGGATGATAGAGGAGCCTTTGAAGCAGGGGGGAACTTCACCCAGCTCCAGTGATCTGTTGAAGATCCGTGTGAAGTTGGGGCCAGCTGGACAGCCCAGATTTTCAGACAAGAGGGTAACATGCTGTCTGGACCTGGTGCCTTTCTGATCTTCTGTCTCCGAAAGAGGTCGCGCACAACCTCTTCACAGACCATGAGTGCTGGTGCAGAGTCAGGGGGGAGGGGGGAGGTGATAGCAGGCGGAGTAGTAGGTTTTGTGATGTCTGAGGCTACAGCCGCACTAATATATTTTAGTTCTTATTTGCATATCGGCCTCACTACTGCGGCATTTCGATGCCCTAAAACAGAGACGTTTGAATACGCTGCAGACCCCGTTTTCGTTTGCAAAATCCGGGGTTGCGTATTGGTGGGGACAGGCACAAATGGAGACTTTTGAAAGCGATGATGCAGACACCTAGGTTTGCTTCCTGATTGGGTCTTATTAGTCATGACGTGTCCTTCCCTGATTCGTCACACCCCTATCATGTGACCCTTTTCCGGAAGAAAAAAATCAACAACTACCAGCTTTGGCTACCAGCGGTTAATTCATCATGGATAACGAATTACAGGTGTTGCTGACCTTGTTGTCTATGCTAGCAGCTGTTGTGCAGTTAAATTCTGCATTGTATAATTAAGTAATAGCTCACAACAGGCCACGGTATATTATTATACCATAGCTAAGGGGCGTTGTTCGGCCCGACGCGAAGTGGAGTCCTTAGCTGTGATATAAGCACAATATATCACGGCCTGAAGTTAGCCGCAACAGTGTCCCAGCGGCTAGGCCAGAAGTGAGCTATTGCTTTTATAAAACCAAGTGACCAAGTATATGAAAGTTATAGACACATACCTGCACATAGTGCGAGGCGGTTGCTGTGCAATGTTGCACACTACTAACTTATTTATTTTTAGCCCTGCTAGCGAGAGAAGAACAGTGACAGCCAGTTACAGGGATGCTATCCTTATGACAATATAGCTGCTGCTAACTTAGCTTCTTAATAAATACTTTGACTGTGGACTTTGAACTTTGAACCTTGAACCCCACCACTACCTCCACATATAAACTTGAACTTTGGACTTTGAACTCTGAACTGCATTGCCTTCACTCTAGGCTCTGCATCCTACTGAACGAACTCCGACGACCTACACCTGCCGACTGTCTTCACTTTATATATTACTATTTATATACCCGCACATAACTCTTTATTATAGCATGTACATCACTCATGTAGCACTCATTTATCTAACCACTTATTCATATATACTCTAGTTAATCACCTGTATATTGTACATTGTATATAGCCACTGCACTTTACTGTAACATTTGCACTCTGGATGGATGCCAAACTTCTTTTCGTTGTACTGTACTTGTGTAATAATGACAATAAATTTGAATCTAATCTAATCTAATAATAT
>OMKL01045950.1:0-11693 GCA_900302295.1 Parasudis fraserbrunneri
GTGGCCCCCTTCCCCCCCCCCCCCCCCCCCCCCTTTGTGGTTTCGATTTGTTCAATGTCCCGTCACTGCACAAATACTCTGGTAACTTCACCAGCTGAGCCTCCACAGAAACCAGAGAAAACCCGGGACAAAAGCAAATACCTCCATCTCGTCCCGTCCGCTTTCTTTGCTCCAAATCCCATTCTACCGGCTTCTTAGAGCTTGACCCCGAGGTGAAAGAGGACAAGCTAATCTCCAGTGGCTCTGCGGTTTGATCTCCACGCTCCAACCTCCGCTCACGCCGTCAAATGCTTGTCTCTGAAAAACCCTGACATTCAGAGTTCAGGAACTATTCTCGGCCAGCTGGGCCAACTCAGCTGTCACTTCCTCTGAGCAAAAGAATTATGATTATAAATGTTGGTGCTAAATTATATTAGCAAAAAGTTTTTAGCATCGAAGATGCTCCAAGTAAGATTTTGCTATCCTTTAGAATGAGGACCGTGAAGACTCGACCACACACAATTATGTGGAAAACGCATTTGATTTAGTGGTTGAGGCTACATGGATATATATATATATTCTATACTCAAATGATAGGAAATCGTAAGGCTTATTTATGCTATAGGGACAGACAGACAGACAGACCCACAGTACAGATTCTGAAATGCATACTTGAATACCCACCCACAAAGCAGATTTTGTTTTTTGTCTTGGTGGAATTGAAAAAGCTTTCATTTAGTGGGAGTGTTGCGCTGGCTTTTGGCCTGCCTGGGCTCACCAATGGTACACATGGGGAAAGCAGGGCTACTGATTGGGCAACAGCCAAGATCCAGCTACTTTGGAATGAGCCATGCCCTCTCTTTAGTCTTGAAAACGACTCCAGTCCTTTCCTTCAAGTTCGACTCGTCTGTGAGTAAGCATTTTGAGTATACTCTCTCTGACCGTTTCAAAGTGTGATACTAGTACATTTTCAGTGAAATGAATACGTGATTGAATGTTCCATACCGGAGTACTATTGTAAACCAGCAGAAATCAGCGTAATATACTTGTACATTTCAAGTAGGCTGAACTCCAGGGGTAACTACAGAACTAGCTGGCCATGGCATTGTATATATATATATATTTAGTTTATGGCCCATCGGTCAACATATATTAATAGTATTAGATATTATTATTACTTGCCAATTTTGATTAATGGGCCATAAACTATATGGCTTGAGCATTTACCTTTACATCTTGCATATTCTTGCCCAAGCAGGCTTCACTCCTCTGTGGCTATCCCAAGCCAAACCGAGAGTCTGCTTGACGGTCCGTTATGGTAAAACGGATGCAACAAAACATAGACGATACCTGAGAGAGCTAAACACTTTAGCAGGAGTCTCTGTGGGGCTGGTTGGTGTTCCTCTGTGTGGCCATCTTGATATTGCAATCATTCACGCCACACCGCTCATCTGAGCAGATGGAGGAGGAATATATATAAAAATATAGGTAGATCTTGACCTTAATTATACTAGTCAGTACCCAAAAAACAACCCTCCAGATGTATTTTAAACCCTTACAAATGTTCTACATTGAAGAGCAATTTGTATTAATATAGTTTTTCCATCAAATTGTTCAATTAACTCCTGAAAATGGCTTAGCAGCATCTCAAAACATTTACCCTCATTGAGAATGCAATGATCT
This sequence comes from Parasudis fraserbrunneri, assembly GCA_900302295.1. Classification (NCBI taxonomy): domain Eukaryota; kingdom Metazoa; phylum Chordata; class Actinopteri; order Aulopiformes; family Chlorophthalmidae; genus Parasudis; species Parasudis fraserbrunneri. The sequence continues at coordinate 1,663 of OMKL01045950.1, forward strand.
ATGAATATTCAAACTGGTATCAAACACCCATTGATATTTGCCAGGAATTTCAAGTCGGCAGCATATATTTTTTTCAGGACATGTCAATACCTACAGATTTTTCTGTGTATGCTGAAGCTAAAGGTGTCAATTTACCACATATTGGACTATGATAGGTTCCACTTATTTGTGACATCACACGTGCAACTCAGATTTCAGGGAAGTACAGAGAAGCTCTCCCTCTCCAGGGGAAGAAAGTGAAAAAGGTGCTCTGGTGACAAATTCTGCACAAATGTCCATCTGTATCGTGAAAGTCATGCCTCACATGTATGCATTCCTACTGTATATTCCAAGTGAAAGAGATGGTTATGCTTAAACAGTGAACTACAGCATGCCTGACTACACATCTTGCTGTGACATTATGCATTGAGAATGATGTGTTGACTGTTTTTGTGTGTTCCGACTGCGTGGCATTTTCTTGTAAAAGTCGAACACAGTATGCGGTTTGAGACAGACCGCCAGGATGGGAGTTTCGGGCTGAATAATGAAGCAAAGACAGGTATAATATTTTATGACTTAATAACATTTGTATGTATTGTTATAAAATATGACTGTTAAAATAACTCATAATGCATTATTCTTGCTTAATGTGTGATTCTAGAGACATAAAGAATGGGCTTACTATAAAGGGTTAACAAAGAAACCTTGCCCCCCATCCACCCACACACCCACCCACTGGTAAAATATATACAGATCATGCACTATCGCGGTAAGGTCAACCTCTCTGCAGTACAAAAAACATGTATTCAGCAGATCAACTGCATGTATTCAGCAGATCAACTGCATTATTAAAAAGTGTTGAGAACAGCAGCAGTGCTCTCTGGGAACTGCTCAGCAATACTGGCGCTGAAAACAATACACTTTTCTTTTTTTCCTGATGAAGATTAAAGTTTCCCCCAGACCTTTAACCTCTCCTGGCTGTCCGCCACACAGCAGCCCTCACACCCTCCACCTTATTACTCCTCCGCCTCTGTACATATGGTGTTCTGTACATACGGTGTTCTGTACATACCGTGTTCTGTATATACCGTAACTCGTACATCGCCAACTTTCCACCCCTGCATTTCTGTATATTCTATTTATTTAATTCCTAATAGTGTGTATATATATACTGTCACCTCTCAAATTCTATTTGCCTTCCACTGCATTTGTACAACACCTCCAAACTTTATATTTATACTTTTAATTATTCAATTCATATTTTCCATTTTTATATTCTCATTTATATTATTGTAGATGGGTTGGGGGTTGTCCTCTTTGTCCGAACACACACCAAGACAAATTCTCGGCAATAATTAACATTCTGACTGATTCTGAACCAAACATGCTTGTGTGGAAACACATAGCCTACATCATATTAGCTTTGATTCGCTATTTCGGTCTTAATTCATCCAAACGTGTAACCAATTCAACCAAACTCCCTTTTCTGAGGGACTGTTCTTGTTGTTGAAGCACGTGCAGTTACCTGAGATAAAGCAAGGGAGGTCTTCAGATCTCTGGATGTTCTGTTTGGGTTGGCTTTGACCTGATTTATTACTTCTCTTGTGGCCCTTGGGGATATTTTGGAAGGGCATCCTCTTCTGGGCCGAGCTTCTGTCATGTTAAACGCTCTCTAAATTATTCACCTCACAGTGGACTGATGGAGCTCAAATCTTCCTTAGATGATTTTATAGCCTTCCCACTGACTGATGTGCTCTCACTATCCTCCTCCTGATGTCCTCTGAGATCTCCTTTCCTCTCGGCATGGTGTGTTTTGCATTCACCTGTACAGTAAATACCAAACTGACCAGGTTTCTGATCTCTATTTATCAGTCGTGCCCAAACTCTTTCTGACAGATCTATCCTTTTATAATTTCCTTAATTTGGTACCCAATTATTTACCCACCTGATTCTACTTACCTACTTGCTTTAACTTCTTGATACTTAACAAAAAAAAAAGAAAAAAAAGTGTATATATATTAACCCCTTGCTTCCCCTCTCAGGTTTGCACTTAAGCTATGCACTGGATTATGGCACTATGATGCGGGTAATACCACTGTTAATGTACTCTTGAGTTGATCCTATCGCCAGTTTCTGATGTGCACACACTTATAAGTTGCTTTGGATAAAAGCGTCTGCTAAATGACTAAACTGTAAACTGTAACCAATGCAACTTGGGGTTCACTTATTTCTTTTTAATTTTGTTTTTCTATTGCACGCATGATTTCCTCTGAACCAACATATGGAATTGGTAAATATAAACCTATAATAAATAAATAAAATGATCTGTAATTGCACAAGGGGTTCACATAATTTCAAGCAGCACTCATATACAGTATATATATATATATATATAACAGTCCGAGGTATTCTAGGTGACGAGAGAGAGACACACACACTTCCAAGAAAAGAAGGGACTTAAAAATATAAAAGCTCTTTGTTGTGGATGGCATCAACTTCTTATAAGTTCAGGAGAATCTTGTGCAGAGGTAATGAAGATTGAGGACCACAAATATTGAGATTTATACTGTGAATCATCAACCAGACCGCAATCCATTACATCTCTTGGCTTCAACTGGTGAGACTGATTCTTGTTTTTGTGTTTTTCTATTGGAAAGCTTTGCCATTTTTTTGGAATATAAATGTATATATTTTTGCATTTTGAAGGGGGATCATGTGTTTTGTTTTTGTCTTGGGACTGTGGACTCAATGAAGTGGATTCTTGAGTTTCCTTTTGGGCATATGGACATTTAAGTTTGTTAAGGGTTATCTTGGGTATTTAATAAATTGATTGATAGATATTATTTACTAAGCAGTTTTTTCAGCTTTTCAATTCTATGTTTAAATCTTGTGTTATTGTTTCAGTTACACTTTCCCTGGGCCTAACCGTATTGGACACAGTAGTTTCTCGAACTTTAACTTGTAACTAGGCTAAAACTACAAGCTGATTGTTATAAGATCACATTAAAATATTTGCAATCTTTTTTTTTTTTTTTTAATGCAGCAGATGAACAGACAATGATTTAACTTTAAATAAAGAAACTAAAGTCTCAAATCTGAAAGTTGTCAATAAGCTACTCATTAATATGCACGATTGTTAGCCAATTGTTGTTTTGAGTCAGCGCGGATTCAGTGACCGTGTGGAGCATTGGATTGTGGGATACACTTCACGCTGGAAGCTTGCATTTTATACCCTTCCTGGAAGGGTATTTATGTTGAAGGTAAAATCGCACCGACTTCAGTAGAGTAGTATTTTTTTATTTTATTGTATTTATTTTACAATAGATCATAACAACAGTGCAGTAAGGGTGCCTTTTCGTGACAGCATGAAACTCATCCTCCTCAATAACCGTGAACACTTAAATACGCTGTACCTATACATTATATATATATGTGTGTGTGTGTGTGTGTATGTATAAAATACAAATGTGCAATACATTTCACCCACAAATATTATATCTGAACAGGCTGTACTCAAAGTACATGTACAGTAATGTACATAAAGTAACATTATTTTCCTTTTGCTACCATCTATATTATCTCTTCATTCCCTGCACTCTCTACCTATTTGCACTAGTTTATCCTGTTCACAGTCCACAGGACGGCCTGTATATAGTCTTTTGCTTTTGCCTTTCTTGTGTGTAAGTACATGGAGATGGAGCTACAAAACCAAAGTCAAATTCTTTGTATGCAATACTTGGCCGTTCTTATTCTGATTCTGAACAGTAGGGATATGAATCTGTAAAACTGAAGATGAACAACTTGATGTTTTTATGAAGCCTGAAGTGCAGATCAAGACAATCTACAAGCCACAAAAAAAAAAAAAAAAAAAAAATAAAAACCACAAAAAAAAAAAAAAAAAAAAAATCAGTCATTTGTTCACAATGTAAACATGCGCATACTACAGCTATCATAGGGAAAATGATCAGGTTGCTGCAAAATTTATGTTTTTGAAGAGGAGGAGTGGTGTTTTGTAGCTTGGCTTGGACACCGGGAGGAAGAATAGGAAATAAATGAAGTTAGTAGCAGAGGAGATGGGTCGGCTCGGAACTGTGCCTCTTCTTTTTCATGACTTATAGGCTTATATAGCGAGCGTGCTTTTCTCTACACGCGCACGCCCTCGAACCGATTGCCTAGCGACCTTTACGTGACCTCGCGGAACAAGCACTTGTATTCGCCGCGGTCTCTATTGTATGTGTCAGATGGGATGGAGTTTTCGTTTGTCTTTTTTTCTTTTTTCACACGGATGATTCATGGAGGATCTCCCGTGTTCAGATGCTCCGCAAGCACCGTGCGGGGTTGGGTGTCGGAAGTGCTGTAATCTTAACCTCGAAGATGTAATCCCCGGAGATGAGCGGATGAGTTTTAGGGGCGAGCCCAAAAAAACAAACAAAAGGGTACGCTTTGAGTGCATCGTATTGTCTCGTGTAGTGGATGTTTTGTATGATTCAACATAATGAAACGATGAAGAGGAAAGGAGGATAGATCAGTGGTTCTCAACCTTTGTCATTGATACACATTTGTCTCTGGGGACTCCCGTCTGGATATACCATCAGGATTTTGGAATATGATTATGTCCAGAATTCCATAACTTCTATACTGCATAGTTGAGATCAGTAGAGAAAGTGAAACCTACGATCAGAATAGTCACCAGTATATATTCTCTCACTTCTAGTGAATTAAATAGTGAAATTAATCCATTCCCCATTTTTCTGGGGACCCCCCTCTAGGACTCCATTTCACCCCGCCCCCACGAGAACCACTGTGATCGAAGACACTGTATGTGTACTGGGGTAATGGAAATGAGATACAGTTTGTACTTATTGAGTAGTGTTGCATTAAAATATATTCCTCACCCCAACTTGAGTCAAATACTCAATTTGAATTAACGTTAAAAAAAAAATTTAGTTTTAACCCTGGCTTGACGCGACGGAGTAAAGAATCGAAATGAGCTTATTAAAATATCTGGTGTTAGTTGAGGGAGTTATACAGCACCTTTCAGTTACTTGTAAAAAGTATATTTCTTCCCCCATTACGTTATTCTGTCCATTTAAAAAAAAAATGTTTTTATATAACCTCAACACATAAACGACACAACAACATGACAAGCTTATATGATTTCAATGTCCAGACCGGCAGAAACCGCACTTCTCCTGGTTTTCTCTTTTGCTTTACTGTAGTCAACAGAGGACATTGTCTATTGCTTGATGAAAATAATGCAATGACCCTTGCGCCAAGCCAAGCCTTTGTCAATGCATTGGGAAAAAGTGTAAAATTTTCATTGGCATCACTGGAGAATTCCATACGTTTCCATGCGAGTTCCTCCTCCTGAACGTCAGTGAAATGAACTTATTCAAATGCCGTTTAACCTTGCTTGACACCGAGACAAGGTATTAGAAAATAGCTTATTAAAATGATAGGAAACAGTTTTGGTGTTTTTCATTGTTATTCAACAATAGCAAAGACCTGCGGTGACCTCTGAGGATTGATGACTTCCTTGTTGACTTGCAGGAAATGGAGGTTAATTATAATTGAATATTTGAACAGGAAGCTGAATGATAATAGAATACTGGACAACTGGAAACTGGATGGCAATGAATTAGAATTACCTCGTATGCAGAAACGTCTGCCTTTTATACACTTTTATACAACGTGCAGCTTCAGCCAAGCAATACCATAGCAAACGTTTTTTTTCTTTTCTTCAGGATTTGAGGTTAATTACTATTTAATAATTGATGAAATGGAGTATTGCATACGAATTTCAGGAGGAGGCTCACATCGATGACACGCGCCACCACGCTCTCCCCTGTACTTCTCTCCTGCCCCGTCTCTCTCACCTCCACCGCGCTATTCGCCCGTACCGAGCCAATCGACTCGACCCACTATACAGCCCTCCCCAGCCAGCCTGCTGGCGGCTTGCCATTCGTCCTTGCCTCGCGTGTTTTCCCCTTCAAATACTCCCCTCCCGATCTACCGTCGTCCAGTTCTTCCAAGTGAAACCCAAGGTAAGCGTTTACATATTCCCCTCATTACATGACGAAGCCATTCCCATTCCTGTCTTAAACCTTCTTCCCAAGTACGGATAAGTGCATTTATTTTATCAACCGGTTGTCATTCTAAGTATTCACCTCGTCTCCATTTACAGCTGCCTAGCTATGCTCTCCTTGTCAGCCCTAGATCTGGATACGTTCACCGATGGCGGGCCTTCCACCGGTCAGTCGCCTCATGATAACAGTAGTGATATGATTGAGCCTGGGTCCCACGGCAAAAGAAAGAAAAGAAGTAAAAACTAATTTGGATCCCTGAGTTAAAGAGTAACTAAACACATGGTCATTTTGCTGTTATTTTGTTGCCTCAGTGGTTGATGTTTTCACCCTGCTGCACACTCTACCCATCCTCTCCCCCGCCGAGCGCACCTGCCTACTTTGGCTGTTGCCATGCTGCTCCATCCACCGGTTTCTATTAAACATGTTAACTTATCCCCTCTCATTGATGTGAGCCCAAATAGTGAAAATGGGGATTGCACTCTTAGTTAAAGGGGGAAAAAACTCTATCTGGTATACATTGGATAGAAGCAATAATACAATGGATAAGCTTCCCTTAACTGTGATTACAGGATCACTGTCATAACTGTAATCACAGTAAAGGACCACTTAAGGGAAATTACTGCTTTAATGTTATGGGATAACCTTAGCTTTAACATTATGGGCTAAGCTTTGCTTTAACATTATGGGGTAAGCTTTGACATGAATTAACACTTTTAGCTTTCCAACATTCTATGGAAGCCATCTTGGGTAAACTGAAGGACATTAACGTAATAGCCACAGCATGAAAAAAGGCCCTTTGTCTCCATAGAGCGAGAAGATATTAAACGTTTGAGATAATCAGGCAATCAATGGAGCTACACTTATTAACCAATCAAATGTCCATTTTGGCACCAGGAAGTCCATTAACTCTCCCTCCCCCCTATTATGATACCAGAGAGTGAGATCAAAATGTCTGTTTAGAAAAACAATATTTTGGTTTGAAGTTCTTAATTGTTTGAGCCTACCAGCTTCAACTGAAATGGAAATAAAGTGACTGGAATGAGACCAAAAGTCACCGGAGTGTGACAGTAAATACATCAACGAGAACGCGGAGGGAGTGCAATGTTGTGGATAGAATAAAACACTGGTTTAATTATCATGGACTCATTTAAGTGAAGCCGTAAACACTCCGGCCGCCACCGCAGAGTTTTAATGTGAAGGCAATAACTCAAATAGGTTTCATTAAAATCATTCCTCATCAGTCCAAACTTTAGATTTTCCAATTAGTGTATCTCGAATAGCTTATATTCAAATGTTTCAAAATTTGCGGTGCACATTCATGACCCCTAGAGGAAGAAGCCTATTGGTTCCAGTGACCCCCGTGACCTTTCCTCTAGCGCCACCATCAGGCCAAACATTCATTGCAGCAGAGGCCTACAGGTTGGAGAAGCGGGCTTGTGACCACAAAGGTCGCCAGTTCGATCCCCCCCGAGACCAGCCAGCAAAAGTCTGGGCGGGGAAGTGAATGAATAACGCTCTCCTGTGAGAGAACAACCAGACCCAATGCGCCGTCTGAAGTTCAAGACCATTCAACTCTGGCTGCAAGTGTGTGTGTGTGTGTGTGTGTGTGTGTGTGTGTGTGTCTTTCTCACAGAGATGACCAACCGTGAATGTGACGATCTCACAGGATCAAGCCCGCCATGTGGCTCCGTCTGCTAGGCTGCCCGTCTCCCGCGCCGGCCCGCTCGCCTTCTGTTGAAAATGAATGATTTCTGGGCGGCCATCACTTCCCCCTCGCAAACGGCCTGGAGTCATTTGTGTACGGAGAGGAGTTGAGGTTAATTCATCTGCATTACCCCCTTGTTATTACCGTTGTCTTGACTGATGAACTATTAGCTACTGTGTGTGTGTGTGTGTTTGTTTGCATGCATGTGTTTATGTGTACCCAGCTGTGTCTCTGCAGGTTGTCTAAGATGCGTGTGCTTGTGTACATGGTCGCTGTGTGTTTTCAGTTTGCCAGCCTGTGTGTGTGTGTTGGCGCGTGTACACGACACATGCGTGTGCACGCGGTTGTTTGTGTACCCAGCTAGATCTGTGCATGTCATCTAAGGTGTGTGTGTGCGTGCGCATGCATTTGTGTGTGTGTACCCAGCTGTATCTGTGTATGTTGTCTAAGATGTGTGTGTGTGTGTGTGTACCCAGCTGTATCTGTGTATGTTGTCTAAGATGTGTGTGTGTGTACCCAGCTGTATCAGTGTATGTTGTCTAACATACATGTGCGTGTGCTCATGCATGCATGTCTCTGTGTGTGTGTGTGCATGCACAAGCCTGTATCCGTGTGTGTGTGTGTGTGTGTGTGTGTGTGTTCCCATCTGTGTTTGGGTATCCTAACTATGACAGAGGGACTTGTCAGGCTCTTAATTAGCCAGGCAGGCGTTTGCTAACTTTTCAATATTTGATAGATTCTCGATGCCACCAGCAGATAAATGTTAGCTAAATGACTAATGGATAAAGGAACAGATGAATCCGCGGGAGCGGACCGCCGCTGTTTGGGACCGCCGCGGAGTCTCGCCGAAGGGGCCCCCGGGATCATTAAAACACATTAGCGCTGTTGTCGTTTAGGGAGCCGCCATAAAAAAAAACCCAGACGCGCATGCATTTATGACGATGGATCCTGGTTTCTCAAACTGTGGGTCGGGGGTCCGACGTGGGCCGCGGGGCCTTCCACTGGTCGGTCCCTGCGTGACGACCATAGCGATGTGATCGAGCCTGGGTCCCACGACAAGAAACAGAAAAGAAGACAAAACGAATTTGGATCCCTGAGTTAAAGAGTAACTAAACACATGGTCATTTTGCTGTTATTTTGCTGCCTTAGTGGTTGATGTTTTCACCCTGCTGCACACTCTGCCCCACCTCTTTGGAGGTACTATCAAAGTCTGCCTAGGAAAAAAAAAAAAAAAAAGAGGTACTCTGACATCACAGATTGGGGGTGGGGCAGAGTGTGCAGCAGGGTTGAAGTTTCAACCACGAGGGAAGTTGAAGAAACCATCATGCAAATAATTGGCTGGTTTTTTTTTTTTTTTTTTTTTTAATAGCTGCAACCAGCAGCTCTACAGCTCACTCTGTGGGTTGGTTGGTTGGTTGGTCCACAAAAGTGTCCCCACCCTCTAGCCGCCAGTTTTCACCCTGGGAGGCTGAAATGTGCCACGGAGGTCAAACGTGTCCGCGCGTGCGTGTGTGTGTGTGTGTGCGTGCGTGTGTGAATTTTCACAGCATCACCGCTTTTCTCAGGTGGTTATAGAGTGGAGGATCCTATAGTGTGCGTGTTTAACACCTTATCCTGAGATCTTCACGCGGGATCTTAGCTAGTGTCTAGAAGTGCTGTGGGCATGTAACAGACGACGCGTGGCCAACATGGTGGGCTGTGATGGACGACGGCACGACAGGTGTATGACATCAGCACCTGTCGTGACAGAGACGGTCTGTCCACTAAAGACGGGGGCAACAACTGAACGACTTGAAAATAATCAAATGTGATTTTATGTCGAGTAAAATTATAATTCACTGCATTTTAGAATAGAATAGAATTTCGTTATTGTTATTGCACAGAAAGAGTCCAACGGAATGGAGTTGCAATCCTGCCGGTGAATAGATGCATTACACACAGCAATTTAAAATAGAAAGGAAAGCCTATAAATATACTACAATACAATACAGGTGAGATGTGAGTTTTAAAGAGGCCGGGAATCACGCAGTAAATGGTATAAGCTGGTCCAAGTGGAAAAAAGGCATTTTTTGGATCAAAAATTTTCCTTTCTGACCAAATCAACCATCCTGGGTTGAATTTACCAGTGACGTATTCTTAGATCCGGACGACTCCCCATTCAAAGAGATGCGGGTCAGGTCTTGTTAGTCCCGATGGCAGCAGGGTGAACAGACTTCTCTTTAGACTTTGGTTGTGGGTCAGAACACTTGAGAATGACTAAC
>OMKL01045965.1:6597-18292 GCA_900302295.1 Parasudis fraserbrunneri
CATCTTCCATTCACAAGCCTGCTTCTCTAACCACTAGGCCACATCTACACCATTTTACCCTGCCCGCTGCTGCCGCAGGTCCTTTGTGTTAGCGTGATAACTCGAATAGGTTTCATTTGAATCTTTTCAAATTTGCTGTGCACATTCGTGACCCCCAGTGGAAGAAGCTAATGATTTTGGTGATCCCATGATCTTTCGTCTAGCGCCACGATCAGGCCAAATATTCAAATCCTACTTGTGAATGCAATAACTCTAATAGCTTTCATTTGAATCTTTTCAAATTTGCGGTGCACATTCATGACTGCTATAGGAAGAAGCCTATTGATTTTGGTGACCCCATCATCTTTCCTCTAGCGCCACCATCAGGCCAAACATTTAATACTACAATTAGTTTATCTCCTGTTCCGCTTTCCACCAAACTTGACAAATATATTTGCCTTACCATAGCAAGGAGGCCTGTGAAGTTCTGAGTCATCTGGCCTCATGGTGGTGCTGTTCTCATCAAATTAAAACATTAACTACTCCTCAAAGGCTCGAATTAGGGGCATGGTCACAAAAGGTGGATTGAGAATTCGGGCCGTATAAGGATACACCCGCTGTTGGGCACCGACAGCACATGTGTAGTTAATTAATAGAAAAATTACACATTGTTGCTTTAATGTCCCAGTTCTCCTGACTAACTACTTTTTCTACTGATCCACACATATGCACACAGCCATGCACATAGCTCCTGTGCCACTGCTCCTGTGCAGGACTTTTACTCCCTCAACAGAAGCTGGGAGGCAGACACTGCTACGGTCACTTCACAATATGGAGTCAACTGTATGAAATAAATGAAGTAGTTTGTTCTTTTTCACCGAACGCATTTGAAAGAGCCCAGAAGTATATTTCCACCCATATGTACATTTCTGAGCGTATACTTGCAATGTATTTTTGGTACTACTTATGTGCTATCATGTACTATTTCAAAGCACATGTTTAGTATGATAGTCATTAACATGCTGTAAGTGTAATCTAAGTACTTTAGTAAACTTACTAAAAGTGTTCTAGACAGGTAAGCAAAAGTTACCAAAAATACATCAAAAGTAGAATTTCAATACATTTAAGCACATCTTAAGTACAACTTTTAACACACTAAGTACAACTTAAGTGGTTTCGATTTAACACAACTTTAGTATACTTTCTGAATACACAAAAAGTGTATTAAAGTATACAAAGTATACTTTCAGAAAATATACATAAGTATACTTTATTATTTTTTATTTATTTTTAACTTGGGTTACCCATCAAAATAATACAAATGGTTGCACCACTATAACATCCTATTGCTATTTTTTTCATCTCCATCATTTCATTCAAGTGTCACAAGAGAAAAGCTGGATCCGTGGAGCACTGTTTGAAACTAGAAACGATTTGCTGGGCTGTAGTGTTCCTACCCTCCCACCACCTTTACCATACAAAGAAGCATCTTCTAAGTGCAATGTTGGTTCACTTTGTTTCAAAAGGTTATTTTTGGGGATTTGTGCCGAGATTAGAAATAAATTTGTAATTAATAATTGTAGAGGTAATTTTATCTTCCCAAAACGACACTATGCAGCTTTAAAGTGTTAATCCTTAAGATTATTATATTTGTAAAAAATACCATATTTGTTACTTTTTCTCACTGGCATTTTTGTTGCAATAGCCATTCAATGTATTCACGTTCTTTAAGTACTTCTCTATCCACTGGTTTCCATCGGTGGTGGCATGGTCAGCCATTCCCGCCAAATACGCGAATACAGTATAATGCTCTCAAAGGAAATTATGCATGCACGCATAGCAAGAGAAGAGCATTTGGTTCCAGGTCAAATGCTTTCGTCTCGTCATTGTCTTCCCTCAAGTCAAGGGGGAATCCCCAAAATGCCTGGATGAAAAATAGCTACCAAACAAAGTGGGACACGGTTCCAACTTTTGTGAAGGAATGGAGCATTTACATTACCTTAATCCCTCGTTTCCAGAGTATGAAATGCAAGCTTCCCGCATGGAGTGTATCCCACAATCCAGTGCTCCACATGGTCACTGAATCCGTGCCGAATCAAACTGATGGCTAACAATCATGCATACTAATTCATGAGAAGCCTATTGACAACTTTCAGTTTTGATTAAAGTAAATTCCTTGTCTGTTCATATGCTGCACCATTTAAAGACGATCAGCTTGTAAAAATGCATTTAAAGAAAAACTTAATATTGCTTCCCACAGGTGATGTTCCCTTGCCCTTCTTCCCTTGCAGAGAACCAGAAAGGTTCACTTTTTGTATATCAGGAATGTTGTCACCAGAGGGCTCACTAAAGGGAAGAAAATGAGGGGAGGGAATGTGCTGATTTGGATCTGAATGCAGCCCCGGTGTAGGCAAGGCAAGCGGTGATGTTGGAACTTGTTGGATCGGCAGTTTAAAAACACGTTAGTTTATCACCAGTCACCACAGGTGTTGCTAAATCCATCAAAGAGATGATCTTCAGAAATTAAAGGTATCCTACAGAGTTTTCTTGCAAACAGCCCGCTTTTGTTAATATTCACATGTCCACCCAAATCGACAGAGTTTTCTGTTGTTGTTCTATAGTCCACAAGCTGAATACATTTCCTACCTCATATAACCTTTGCAAAATCAATTTTTCGCCGTTTTCTTTGCTCTCGCGATGTTTAGCCCATCCGTGTCAAGGTTCACTTTCAGTTTTGGCAAAGTTGTAATGAGTCTGATCTCCTTTGATTGACAGGCAATTAGCTTGTTAGATTTCAAGGAAGATCATGTAGACCAATCAAACTGAAGCACAAGGGCATGTTTACACGCCTCCAGTGCACTCTTTTTGTGTTCTACATCACCTCCATGCTCATGGCGTGCTTTTTCGTTGTCGTGATACACAATTGTCAGGGACCCCTTTCCTCCTGTGCGCTATAACGCCAATGTCATCAACTAATGGTCAAAAACTTTTTGTCTGTATAAATGTGAGGTAGAGTCACATACATTATTAAACAAGTGTGAGTTGTAGATGTAAAATAAGATTTGGGGATCTTTTTTTTGTTTGTTTTGTTATTAAAGCTTCAATAATTATTTTCTGACCACTAGCGGGCAGCATGGAGCCACTGTAAACAAACCCTTAATTTCTCCCAAAACAAAAGCCTTGTCTTGTTTCGCCAAAGTGATCATTTTAAATACACAATCTTGTAACTCAGAGATTTGCTGAAAAAATAATTGTTTTCGTGCATGGATTACTACTACAGTGCTATGGATTTCAACTACAGTAAATCGCTACAGCTTTCTCTTGGGCATTTTCTAGTTGTTAAACAAAGTAGGTTAACACTTCACCTACAAACGTAATACTGTGCTCACAGCACAATATTGATGTCATTAAGAGATCCGCTGAAAAAGAAAAAGTTTAAATAAAATAGGCGGAGCTAAAGCACGGGCCGCGTTTTGTCAACAAAGAAAAGAAAAGGGTTGATCAAGTAGGACATCATGACTCAATAGCCATGTTTCCATTAAACTGTCAAGTGAATTTTAAGCGAACTTTTGAAATGTCGCAAAAATAGAGTGCGGATTAGCTCCATTTCCATCAATTGGGCTGAGGCGAATAAACCCTCTACCTGAACACGGAATGTAGCAACGTCAGAAAAAAACATCCAATGAAAAAACGAAGCTTGGCTGTATAGAATTAACTACTATCGGGCAGGTTTTTTCGTGTCAGCTCATATAAGACCATATTTCTTGCTTTCCGTAAGATGAAGACAGAGAAATGCAGGCTAATATTCTGATGCACGAACCAACGGGTGTTTCATAGGAGTGACTGGGAGCTTATTGTAACAGGGGTGATGTATCAGGCTACCTAAAGCTATTATGCCATGAGATATGGGATAGGCATGATTATCTTACATCCCTCTGGTTAATATGGCTGCGCCCAACAGACTAAATATAACAACATTATAATGAACATGTTACATTTGCTCCATTACGTGTTACTCCCGGTCTCCCTGGCGGCAGCAGCCGCACGTTTGGCACTTCTCTCCGGCGCACCGAGCGCAGCACCGCATTTGACAGTTCTGGGGAAGCTGTGGATGAGATCATTTACAGACGGCCTTTTGCAGCATCATTTCAGAAAGTTTAAACCCAGTTAAAGAGTTTTTGTGCAATGGAATCGGACCAAACAGCTGATCAGTCACGTGAGACTTTATCCTCTACGTCATTACATAAACATAAACTGTTTAGCAAAATAAAACAAATTTTTAAAAAACACCTCGAGCGAGCATACATACAGTTTTATTCAATTTTGCCGTTTCCATCAAGTCTTTCTAATGCGATACCTCAAAATGCGCATGAAATCTGTTGATGGTAACACGGCTATTGAGACCTTCTGGTGGCAAGTGGTCATAAGAAGTTTTGAAAACACTGTTAGAAAATAGTTATTGCAGCTTTAATTCACAAAACAGAGGTACTACATACATACCTACATACATACATACACCATACACAACCCAACCTCCATCTATCCACATTGTATGCCCCTCCCCCCAACCCCTCACCACCCAGAGGGACTACTGCTTATCTTTCTCTTTCAACAATCTTCACTGCCATATTTGTTGACATGTAGATTTTGAAGTAGTATTGCTGGTAGAGAGGTTGTAGGTGCAGGTAGCAGTGATACATCCATGTTGGCTCTGCTGGAAGTGGGTCTAGAGTGGTGGGGCAGAGTAAGTATTTTTTTTACTCAAGTACTGTACTTAAGTAAAATTTTGAGGTACTTGTACTTTACTTGAGTATTTTCATTTTAGGGAACTTTTTACTTTACTCCACTGCATTTCAAAGGAAATACTGCACTTTTTACTCCACTACATTTATCTGAACCCATCAGTTACTAGTTACGTTGAAGAAAAAGAAACGGTTGAAGATTATGTACTTTCAAATTTGAAGCCTGCCAAATTCAAGAGGATGTAATCAGAGCCGGCATAACTGGACCACATATCACTTTAACTTAACATTTAGAGGCCAATGGATCGAGGATCGAATGCTCCCAAGCGCTGGAATACACAAATATCATATAGAATGTGTACTTTCACTTTTGTATTTTATCTGGGTATTTCCACTTTTACTTATGTAAAGAAACTGTGTGCTTCTTCTACCACTGGTCAGTGGTATAGAGTAGGGTGCTTCCAGGAGGCTGGAATTC
Organism: Parasudis fraserbrunneri; assembly: GCA_900302295.1. Taxonomy (NCBI): domain Eukaryota; kingdom Metazoa; phylum Chordata; class Actinopteri; order Aulopiformes; family Chlorophthalmidae; genus Parasudis; species Parasudis fraserbrunneri. The sequence continues at coordinate 11,797 of OMKL01045965.1, forward strand.
ACTGTTTGCCTTCTGGAGGTGCTGTGGGACCAAACTCAACTAAACATCTGTGCTGGGAGGTGACCACCTGATAACTCCTCCCTCTGCTCTTTTATTTAGAATCAGGTTATAGAGTTTGCCTTTTAGCTTAAACATTTCTTAAAGAGTAACTTCTCCCCCAGGTCGGGGCGTAACTCCACCCACTGCATCATTTTTGAAAAATGCTAAAAAGTGGACAAGGGGCTGAGAGGGATGGCTGAGGAGGGGGCGGGAGAGTGGATGTGTGTTTCACAGACTCCCACTCAAAGCCCACCTCTGATTGGAGGGCATTCTTTTTTTATATATATAAACTTCATGACATTGATTAGTAGAGCAGTCGACTCTGTGTCAGTATTGGCCTGAAAGATTCAGGGCTGATTTAAAACAGTAGATGGCGTGTTGAGCCATTTTCAACCCAAGAAAAGCCGATTTCATACATTTGGTAAGAAATGTCAATATTAACACCAGCATTGATGTGTTTCATCACAGCACAGTAACATAATTTAGATCACAGCTCAAAAAACATGTTTGAGTGTGCAGTACATCTTTAAAGGATAATGCCAGAATAACACCTATGCTATTCTTGCCTTGATTTAACAGTTAACAACTCAGACCTTTTTTGGGCATGCCCTGGCATGTCCTGCCTTTGTAAACAACAATAACAACAACAACAACAACAACATCATCAACAACAACAACAACAACAACAACAACAACAACAGTGAAACAGTAACTTTTCAGGTAGCTTTCTAGCTTCAAACAGTGTTCTAGGGACCCAATTCTCCTCTGAGGACATTTTATTTCAGTTTACCATAGATTTATTTGTTTTGTTTTTTACTTATCTGAGATTCAGATTCTTCTCCCAAAACTAAATAGCACACCATTAATACAGCACCAAAATATATTTTTCTTCTTCCTCATTTACAACATATTAAGGTGCAATGCAGCAACATTTCAGAATAAAAGTGACACCTCCGATGTTAGTACGGCATTTCCATGATTTTCAGTTTTCAAAGTGTTTACGGGTGCTTTCACACTTAAGTTTGATTGAAATCATTTCATTCATTCAGTTTTGTTTCATTTGTTCAGTTTTGTTGCCAATTGACAAATGGACCATAGCCTACTTTATAAAACAAAGTCAAGGGATCGTGCAGGTCAGCCAATTATTGGACAAAATTCAGAATCCTAATGAACATAATCTTGCCATTTCCACCCTGACACGCACATATGTTACAAAATAGCATACTATTTATAACATAAAGCTACATGAGATTTGGTATTTGTTTAGTAAGATGATGTTATCCGGTTATTTATACTTTATACTAAAAGCAAAAATTATGATCTTGGGATGATGAAAAATGTCACATTTTGAGAAATATGAAAACCATTAAATACACTTTTTTTTTTTTTAGCTATTTCCTGCCTTTGGTCTGATTGCTTTCTCTCTTCAAACGAACCACACCAGGGTTCACTTGGAAGAGGACCGAGACCGCAGCTTGTACAGGTGCACCAGGGTGCAGTTGTTTGATGCTGACCCAAGTTCGATTGGGGTGTTCTCACCTTCTAAAAACAAAGCGAACCAAGGGGGTAAACGCTCAGTGGTTCCATTCGACCAGATGACAAATAATGCAAGTGTGAAAACGCCCTAAGGTGCATTTTCAGATACACTGTAAGCCTGTAGCAGTGGTGAATTGGAACAAAATGGCTACCAAATATTTCACTAACGTAAAAGAGGTGCAGTGATACAGATACCAGCATGGAGTATAGGCCCGATACCAGGCTAAACTACTACTACTCTGTATCAATGAATGATACAGATACCAGTAATGGAGTATAGGCCCGATACCAGGCTAAACTACTACTACTCTGTATCAATGAATGATACAGATACCAGTAATGGAGTATAGGCCCGATACCAGGCTAAACTACTACTACTCTGTATCAATGAATGTTACAGATACCAGCATGGAGTATAGGCCCGATACCAGGCTAAACTACTACTACTCTGTATCAATGAATGGTACAGATACCAGCATGGAGTATAGGCCCGATACCAGGCTAAACTACTACTACTCTGTATCAATGAATGGTACAGATACCAGTAATGGAGTATATGCCCGATACCAGGCTAAACTACTACTACTCTGTATCAATGAATGGTACAGATACCAAGAACTGAGTACTAGCAAAATGTTATTTGATGATAATGAAATTATGTTTATCTGTCTGTTACATTAGAAAATACAATAGGGGATTGGGATTTGATTTGAATTAAATCAAAACTAAAAGATCTAATTCCGGTATTAACTTTTATCAGGGAGAGAATGACAAAGGACTCCCATGTCAAACACACTGCCATTTTTATTTAATTTAATTTAAACAAACATTTAACCAAACAGCTCATGACAAGGGTAATATACAGGAATTTTTAATAGCCAATTACTTTATAGTTGATCTTTGTCTTGGAGAGGCCATGTTTACTGTCTCCGAGAAGTTCACAACCTCCTCTTTGCATTCTTCAGGGAGTGGTTAAAAAGGCAATTAGTAATGGCGAGTTGTCATTTGCTCTATCCAGACTAATCACTGTGTTAAAGCATAGAGCTCTCTTCCCCACATCGTCCTGTACAGCTCTCATCAATACTATGTCCTGCTTGTCAGAAAGCTATAAAGGAACCTCCTGACCCTAGTTTGTCTCACAAAGATCCCACTCCCTACTACCAAAGTCATCAAAGTAGAACTTTGAGGGAAAATGGCACAACTCAAATAGTAATATAATTTTGCGGAATAATAATAGGGAATTTATATATATAAAAAGTCAACTTCAACATGACAACATAGGCCACAGTATACATAGTATATCAGCAGAGCCAATCACGCATGGGTCACAATAGGTATACAATGGGTGAATATAACTTGTGAAAATGAAGGCGTATTTGAGACAAAGTGTCGCTTATTTGCCGCCCCTTAAACAAAAACGTAGTCATGGGCAGTTAATGGCGATGCCCAGCAGTGACTGTAGGTCAACGCTAAGAATCACGGGACTCCATGCAAAGGCTGGTCATCCCTTTAATAGGAGGTCGACCAGCTCCTTGAGCAGATGATCTAACCGGGGTTGCCACACCTTATGGAATACACTATTGTCCCTTTTGATTTTGGCAACTCAGCATAGGGAGGCACGGGGAGGACCTCGGAGGTCATTCCCATTTATTGAGAAGTACAGCAACATCCGGGTTTTGTTTTCAGTTGGACAGTACTGCCTTATTGTCCTCAGCACCACATATAAACGAGAGGTTATCGTACTGTATGGAGGAGGACGCGCCCTGCTATTTTGTTTTGTTATTGTATTTGAGAAATGTAACTATGGTCACACTGTGTTGTGAGATGGAGCTTTACCCCGTCTCACCCATATTTCCTATCGCCACTGTAGATCATTGAATACAGCAGAAATGACATGTAAATAATCTCACGGACATCTATGATCTTATAGATTTGTGTGAAATATACATAACAATAATCAAAATTGTGTAATGTGCCACTACCCTAACTAACCCTTTTATAGCTTAAAAGATGTTGTTTGACCCAAACATGTTTAGGAAAAAAAAAAAGGTTAATGTAAATTATTTTGTTAAATAATATAAGCAAACTGCAACTAAGTGGATGGCTTGCATTGATCTTAAAATAGTCAAGTGCTGGCAATGCTGTGCAGACTAGCATTTGGCTATTTGACAGCGTCATGGATCCAAGCTGTGTTGGCTATTTCAAAGAGTGAAACATCATAAATACTGGGTAAATGCACTTACATGATTTGCTTTAATTTTCAACTTCGACTGCATGCTATTTTAGTCCTGTTTTCTGCAGAGGATTTCAAATCACATATGATGTTGTTTTTGAATATACAGTACAGTAGGCTATAAAGGTTATACACCTAATATAGGCTAAGTTGAATATAAGTTAGTTATTTTATTATTTGATTCCAAAAGCCCCCTATAGTGTAACATGGAGAACATGGGTCAGGTTTGACTTTAGCCTACATCTCCTGCTTAGAACTAGTCTATTATTCTTAGAACAATTCGCTGTCGTCGATGTGTGAGGTTTCATTGCATCAATCTTATATGTAACGTCATTTCTCAGTTATTTCGAAAATCGATTTTTGATATGTAGCACATTTTACTCTGTATTGTCATCACCCATGCAGCCATTCTAATACTAAACATGGCGCGCCTGGTGAAAGGCCGCTTGCCCACGCCTGAGCCATGCCACCACCTCTCTTACATCACCATTAAAAAATAATGTGCAACGGCCCAACATCATATTGATCTGAAGATCGACTGAATAACGTCGAGTAAGTAGCCCCTCTTTCAAAACAAAGACTGGATACGGATGGGTGCGCTATAGACGGAAAGAGGAGGTGAGAGGTGTTTTCAGGGAAATAAGGATGGTTGCAGCCAGGATAGGGGCCGTGGTAGAGCGGCAGCAACAAATTGCTCCGCGTATTTCTTTGCGCTGAGTTGCATTGGAGTGCTACTTCTCTCCAGATGAGTTTCACCGAGTTTACATCCGGGTTTTTTCCCTAGGCAATGGGAGGCGTAGTACCCCTGTTCCTTAGGCAAAGTGAAATAAATTCGCCGCACCGACACAAAAAGTAGGTCGCTTTTCGACACATTTTCTTTTCACCTTACGATACTAATCGACTCAATTCAACGAACTTTAACAGTATTATAGCAATTTATCAATGGATTTAGCGTACAGGGATGACAATTACCTCGTTTTGAAAATAGTTTTTCTACCCCCTTCTTCTACCTCCTCTTGAGCGCATTGATAACTGTTGTGCTTAGGCTGTGGTGAATGAGATTGAAGAAGAGTTCTTGTTTTGTATCTCAGTTTCTCTCTTTTTGGACAAATTGTATTTAAACAAATTAGAAAATAGTGCGGATACATCCTGTTCTACAGAAGGGAGGGTATTTGACTATTTATATGATATTATTGCATCGGGGATTCGGTTGAGAGGTATTGGGTTGTTTGTAAATATTTATTTAATTAATTTCTGAGGAGAGGAGGACTGCTGCTGCTCAAGTGAGTAGAGAGGAGAGTAAGTGCACACTGGGGTCTTTTTTTTATTATCATAACTTTCATTTTCGCCGTTTTGAAACTTTGACTATCTTCTCGTCTTCACCAATGTACCTCTGTTTCGCCGTGTTTCGTTGCAGGTAGAGCAATTGGAAGGATACATTTTACTCGTCAATTTCTTATTATAGGAGTTGGGTAATATTCTCTAGCTAGCGAAGTGCACTGCTATTGGAGGACAGCGGACGTAGCTAGAAAGGGGCCGATTCTAACTTGTAACCACCAGCGCGTGCTTGTTGTGATAATTTTGTAAAATTGCATCTTATAGGACTAGCCTCTTGTGAAGATTTTATTATTTTTACATGATCACCAACTGCATTATTATTTAGCTTTAATGCAAGTTACATTAGGCTAACAGTTATCATTGTGGGCTTATAGCATTAGCCACTAAAGCTTTAAGCTAATAGTAGGATGGTCCAGACTCGGTTCACTAGCTAGCAAGCTAGTACTAGCAGGCTAGCAGCTTGACAAGAAGAGTGGGGAGACTGCTGTGGAAGCTCGCCCCGTACGTTAGCGTGCCGGTTATCTCCGCTTGCTAGCGGCTAGCTAACATTATGGCACTTGTTCTCTTTGAAGATTTTAGGGGCTCACCTGGGTGAATGTTGTCTATCAGAGTTTTGAATTCACTTTGGAAATATTGAAAAACAGTAAAGTCTCCGACCATCACACGAAACATTACGTGCTAGCGTGCCTTAAGTATGCAATGAGGCAGTTCTTATCACACCGACAGATAAGGCAAATTTAGACTTGCGCGAGCAATTGCATAGCGCAAGATGGCCATTGTGGGGTGTTATAGAAGGTTATAAAACAGCTTGTTTGACCATTGAAACAAAAATCACTTCTCAGTATTTTAACACCTAAACCCAAAAGCACTTTGGGCTTTCATCTTGAATCCCACCATTTTAGCTATTTTTCTTGCCTTTGCAGGCCCCTCTACTGGTATGTGATGCTGCTTGAAGTTTATCCAGCCAACTTCATGTCCTGGCACCCTTAGAGCTCTTAGTTAAACTAATTATCGACATAGTTAAGTAAAACTATGGCATTGAAACAAATATGTAAAATGGACTTTATGTAAACTATTTAAAGTGCATGCATTATCTTGAAAGCTTCCAATAATTAGCATAAGTATCTCAAATGAACTTCCTTTGATGTGAAACCTTGCTCAACCCTCTAAAAATAGCCTATTGCATTATGTCAGCTTGTCATTTGTGGACAATAACTAGCGCCACAAGTAGTCCTAGCTACTACCTAACCATATCAACTCCGGCTTAGAATAAAAGGCTTGAGCCTCCTTTCAAATTGCTCAGTTGCATATATATTTCACATAGTTTTTCCAGTAGCATTTTCCATTTTA
>OMKL01045972.1:0-13155 GCA_900302295.1 Parasudis fraserbrunneri
CAATGAGAGTCTCCCGTTCCGGCGGAGAGGTTAGACGTGAGGGCACGCGGGAGACCTGAGCTTGAACTTGGGTGTTCGGCGCTCCCAGGGGGCCCCTGCGGCGACACAAGGGGTTTTGTTTACGGACCAGACTGTGATTAATCAGGTCTTCCTTCTTGGAAAGGTCACACTCAATACAACGGGGCGGTGGACTGTGGGATACAACTAAAGGCCAAGCAGCACTGGAAGGATCTGGGTTTTTCACGGTAGAACTTGGTTTGAGGAGTATTTAGTATAGGCTTTGGGGCTCGATCCAAAAGAAAATCGACGCGCTTGACTTTTTCAGAGAGGAGACGAAGCTGTCCGAATCGGGCAAGGTCATTAAAAGTGAAAGAAAATGTATAAGGGGAGAACTCCCAAACAGGGTCGACGGTATGAGGTTATAAGACCATCTTGTGGGTGTGAGCCACCAGTGCTGATGTCAGCAGAGTCGGAATACCTCCTAGCCAGAAGGAAAGGGAGAGCGGTGAAAATGAGCCCATTTGGGTATTTTTTTTTTTTTTTTGAAGGCTGTTCAAGAACAACAGTAAGACAGGGGGAAATCCCTGGGTCCCAGACATCCCCAGAGTGTGTGTCCTCCTTTCCGTATTATTCAAAGACTGGGAATGCAGAGGCAGCACCTGCTCCTCACAATGCTGCAGCTCTCATACAGAGGCAGATAAATGGTCCGCTGGGCCCTCCTTTTTCCACCTCTCTCGGGCGCCATGCAGAGAGCATGAAAAGGCCAAGAGATTATGCCTCCCCAGGGCCCGGCATCAGAGGGCCAAGGGTTAGAGGCGTACAGAGCAGATGTCTGTAGAGAGAGAAAGAGGCAGTTTTACATGGAGGTGCTGTTAAAACAGCATGTTTTAAACCCCACGGCACACAGGAAACTTGTTTTGGTATCTGGGAATAGGCTGTCTAAGACACGATGCAGCGTCCCAGAACCAAAGAAAGCAACACAACCGAAAGAGGAAAGAGCATTGGGCCAGAGTTGTTTTCATAGCTCAAGAAAGGGTGATTTTCGATTTCCACTCCAGCTTATTCTCAACCGTACAAAAAGAGGTGGGAAAGATGACCGAGCCGGTTCCTCTCTTGTGGGTCCTGAAAAACATGTCCGTCATTTCATGAACAAACAGTCGAGTGTTTGCTCCTTCCTCCAGATGGTAAGGCTTTCCTCCCCCTCCTCTCTTTTTGTTCCTCTCGCTGTGCTCCCCCATTGTCTCTGGATCTGGCCCAGAGAGCTCTATAGGCTACAGTGACTGATTTAGACCTCTTTTACCTTTTGGAGTTAAAAGAAAAGAAAAGAGAAAAAAAAAATGGAACTGAAAGTTACACTTGGTTGACTATCCCATTTTTCATGGTAAACGGACTCAGCCGTTCGTTCTTGTTCCCACCAACTTCTGTTGAAGAGGCGTCTCCCATCTGAGTCTCTAACTGCTGTGCTCTGTTTTGGCGTAAGATCCAAAGTGAGTACTCACAGACACGTTATGCAACAACACCCCCACGTCTTCAGTCTCAGACAACAGACCGCATTCACCAAAATTCAATTCCTCTCGGATAATGACGGAAAATTTAAACGCAGATATCGTCTTACATCCGCGAACACACTGACAAAACAACATGCCCCACGACAGTGGTGGTAACACACAGGTAATGTGGAAAGCAAACAATGCAGGAAGTCCACTCGACTGTTTTGCCTCATAAATAGTCTGTATACTGTAGTAATCAGAGAAGTTGGAACTATGTGTGAACTCATCTCTCTGTAACCTAGCAGCCTGGGTTTCCCAGTCTTTCTGCATTTTTTTCCCCCCTGTAAGTCTGACTCTGGCACACACAGGGAAGGTCTGGTAACATGCCCTGCGAGCCAGGGCCAGGTAGAACCTCAATCTAGTAAGGTGTTCCTGCACCAAGGGTGCTTGAGGCAAAGCGCAGAGATTGAATGACCACCCTGAGAAAACAAATTCTCCCTCCTCCCTTACAAAAAGGTATCATGGTAGTGACCAAAAAATGATGGAAATACCATGATATTATCATTGGTATCGTGGTTTAAATTGGATTATACCATGGTATTATTTAAGCACAAAAGTGGTACCATGGCGATATATTACTTTTTACCATGGCTGTACTATGGAAAATCATTTATACAGTGGCCGGTACCATGGTAAAACTGAAATGATCATCAAACTACCATACTTTTTTTTGTAAGGGGCTAGCACTTCAGTGTCTCTGAGATTGGTCAAAATCTCTGAGTTATTCCAATTATCAGTCACAACTTGATATAAGCCATAGCTTATACCATGATACCATGATGATGATGATAACAGGCAAACACTTTCATCGGATCTCTTCAAATGCGCTGCACATTTTAAATCCACCACATTTAAAGACATTTGACACTAAGAAAGCCTGTCCAAAGAACGATTCCTCACTCAATTACCAGGTACAGTTACAGTTTGAGAGTGGGAATAATTTGGATGCAATGTCAGTTATTGGCTACTACTCCTGTGCTGTGGGGAACAGACAAGACTTAAAACCAGTCAGAAACACAAGGCGAGTGAAAGTAAAATTACAGGTGGAGCATGTCTCGGATGAGACTGTGGGATGACGTAGTAACACATGTCCAGACGTAAGGTCCTCATGTCCCTGGCAGCAGCATCAAAGACATCTTTGTTTTCTAGTTTTCAAGCCCATGGATATACTCAAAGGTCCAAGGTATCGGGGCTTTTCAATTTTTGTATAATACAGCATTCATTGAGAGTAGAAAGTATTTTAAAACAATTCCCCCCCATGGTGAGAAATTGACGAGCGAGCATTGAGGGTTTTTAGCGAGAAAATTCATTGTGCCTGGTTGCTAAGATCCCTGGGATGGGGGTGTCCATCTAGTATTGTTCAGGAGGAGGCAGGGGGAGAGAGAAGGACTGAGTGGAGATTGATGGGAATGGTCAGTCTGTTGAGGTCCTAGCTCAATGGAGCGCTCTCTCGACGAGTCAGATCCTTTGTGGTGTTGAATGAATTATTTGGCTTAAGGGTATCAATGGATGGGGTGTGAAAAGGCTTTCCAGCGCAGCCTTTAAGAGTTTGCATAGATTAGAAAGTTTAGGGGTATGAAGTAGCACTGTGTCAGCAAAATTTGTTATTGGGAATTTATTTTAGGCAGGCATTAGGATTTAACCTCCTGGATAAGCTTTTGGTCTCATCGTCTCAAAGTCTTTCAAGTCTCACTTTAAAGTTAAAGTCTGTGATATCAGCACTATTTAGATGTTACAACCATTTAGAGACATCTGCTGTTTATATAAACCTGACCTGCAGACATTGATTACATGGTAAGAGCGGACACAAAGGTAAAATGGCTTTGTGCTTTAAATGTACAATTACGCACTAAAGAGAAGAGCCTCCACGAAAATGAATAGGTCCCGACGGTAGCGGAACAACAACGGGGCCAAACATGCCACACACGATGCCTGTTAAGCCAACCCAAACAAAACAAGGCTGAAAATTGGAATAGTAAACCACATCAAAACCATCTTAAATAGCATGGCACGGTTTTCCAGGCTCCGGTCCAAAAGTAAACAGGGAGTCGTTTTATTCCAGGGGGAATTATAATTCATTATGGTTCATTCTAGCCACAAAGACCTCCGTAATGCAATAAGTTACCAATAACAAGTCTTTCTTTCTCATAACAGTACACAGCTAAACAGGGTCCTAAACACTGGCTGTGCGTTGGCGTTGGGAGGCTGGGCAACCGGCGAAAATAAAGATTAGATACACTGTTCTGTCTTTTTACCTTGTTAAAACTCTCGCTTAACTTAATTTTACCCTTAAATTTCCCCTTAAGCAGATGCAAAGGTGAGAAAAAACATTTTCATCTGTATCCTAAGTCAATGGTAAATGGACTGCATTTATATAGTGCTTTTACCCAAAGCGCTTTACAACTTATGCCTCACACTCACCCATTCACTCACACATTCACACATGCAAGGTGCCAACCTGCTCATCTGGAGCAGTTAGGGGTTAAGTGTCTTGCTCAAGGACACTTCGACATGCTGCCAGGAGGAGCCGGGGATCGAACCGGGAACCTTCAGATTACCAGATGACGGCTCTACCTCCTGAGCCACTGTCGCCCCGCAATGGCGTGCACTTACTTTTTTAATCTGCCGATTATAACGCTTCACTTGAGCTGTGGCGTGGATCTAATGAGCGACATATTCATGCCTTGGACGCCATATTGTTTTGTAAGTGTCATTACATCTAACTATCTAATCGAACTATAAAGGAAGGAGTCTCCATCTGTGTGTCTTCATGTCTGTCCTTCGTATATCTCGAGAACCGCTCATCCGATCGAATTCACACTTGGAGGGCGCATTGCTGAGGGTCCAAGTAAGTGCAGTGTCGAATGTGAAGTCCATTGGATGCGCGGTTGCAAGCGGCAACACCGCGGTTCTTGACAGCGCTACAAGCAGCACTTCCAGGGGCCGAGCAATCGGCCAGTTCCGAACGGGCACATTTTGAACTGGCACTGCACTAGTCTTAACTATAATGAAGGGAGTCTCTGTCCGTATGTATGTCTGTCCTTCGAATTTTCTCGAGGACCGTTCATCCAATCGACTTCACACTTGGCAGGTATACTGCTGAGGACCCAAGAAAGTGCAGAAGATGCATGGTTCTCGAGAATGCTGCAAGCGGCACTTCTGGAGGCCAGGCAATCGGCCCGTTCCGAACGGGCACACACTCTGAATGGCCACGTTTTGAATGGGCACTGCACTAGTTACATTAAAATCTAGGATGTCATAAATCCCTAACTATCCACATTTCCCTGTTACCAGTATGGCATTTTCTTTTTTTTCTTTTTTTTTTTAATATGTAATCACAAACCGTTGAATCTCTCTCAACGGTTTGCTGTCTGCTGTGCTGTAGATGTGAGCAAAGCCAGACTATAGGCTCACTACAGTAATCACATTATTGAACCCACTAGTGGGTGCTGGGGAGTTTTAAGTGTTAACTGTGGAGTAACGGGGCAGTAATAATACTTTGTAGGTGCCATGCTCTCTCCATCAGCAATGCATGTTGAAAATGTTAAAAGAATTAGAGAGAAACCTTCATCTCTTGTATAAGAATTTTAAAATAAATGAAAGCCAAATGTGTTTTAATGGGAACCATGTGAATCATAGATCAATGATAAAAGATTTATCAAGAGGTCATGAGACAATATTATATTACAGTAATTAGAAGATAACGGTCATAATATGTCATAAAGACAGTCCAATAAAAACTGTGACCTCGCTTAGCTGCAACGTTTTGATGAAACAAATAAGAGTCACACCGTCATAATAACATCCTAACGTCACATGAACGCTGTAAAACTGTAAACATCTTCCGTGTGAGAGTCCAGCAAGGCTCACCTGTAGTAGAGGAGTTCTGACTCTAGCTGGAGGACGTGCCTCTGGAGCACTGGCACGTGGCTGGCTTTGGCCTCCAGTTCCTTCACCTTGGCGAGGCCGCTGAGCACCGCCTGCCTGGCGTCCTCCACCTTCCTCCGCATGCCCACCTGCTCCCTCTTCAGAGCCAGGTTGCAGTCCTCCAGAGCGACCACAGCCTCTTTGGAGCTCCGCAGCTCCTGCTCCAGTTTCTGATTGCAGAGCATGGCCTCCTCTATTTGTCGGTCTCTGGAGTTGCGGAACAGTTCTATCTCGCGGATGATACTCTGCAGACTCTTTAGGTTGCCATAGGTGCTACTTTTCGTATTGGCGTGGCTCATGCTTTTCTGGGCAGCTCGCTTCTGATGGGCGATAAAACATCCCCCCTCTGGTTTATGTTTGGAATGGCTTTTCCACAGCCCCACCTGAGGCAAAGAACAGGAGATTAGGGAAATGGATAGAGTCAATAACACACAGGATATGGAGGACATTTTCTAAATAGCCTATGATATGAAATTCTCCAAAAGTTCAACATTCCAAACCTTGAATGTGGACAAAATTGTTAGTGGAAAAAAAAAGATAAGACATGCTGATCACAATATAGCCTAACACAACCCTGCATGCAACACTGGCAGTGTGACTGACTCACCTGTAGTGCCAAGCAGCGGGCATCACTGCTCTGGAGTGCAGCGCGCATGTCTTCAACTAATTCTCTGAGGCTTGCATTCTCGTCCTCTAGTTTTGCTATTCTGTCCTCTGCTTCCTCTAGTGCAACTATTTCCTCGTAACATTCTCTTGTGCAGGAACCATGTCTGCAACCTGAGGCATGGCCATCCTCGGTGGGTGAAGATCCACTGCCGCCCACGGAGAGCAACTTTTCTCTCCTTCTCAGTGGGCTTCTCAGACGAATCTGGGTTTCTATATGCTCGCTTTCTTTACCCACAAGTAGTCTACCATTTTCATACTGGCACCCAGCTTTGGAGCTGAAATACCCACATAGTTTCGCATGGAATTGTCTGAAGGTGAACTCGTTTGGCAAATTGTCCAGAATTCCGGCGCACTCCGAGTCTGACTCTTTATTTAGTCCCAAAATTTCACATAAAATATTAAAATCCTCAACAGGAATCTTACCATCCCCCTGACAGTCCATGTGATGAAAAATCTCCTGTAGGTATTGATCCAATCCTGTAGCCAGAACTATAATTTCGTTCTCCACTCCGCGATCCAGTCCATAGTGGTAAGCCAAAGTACTCACTATCCATTGTGTTCTGCGCGCTGGACGGCTGTATGGATCGTTCGTGTCTAATTTATCCATTATTTCCAGTGAGCAACATTCTATTCCATCTAAAACAAAAAATTAGATTTTTCTTCCTCTGTGTCGGAGATAACATGCGCTCAGCATCCCTTCATTGTGCTCATCTATGTACAGACTCAGCAGCACTTTTCAGAAGACCGAACGGTTGAAATGAGGCGTGTTGGGCGCTGAGCAGATGAGTTAAGCACTGCCCCCAAATCCATTTCTAGGGGTGCTTTTCAAGAATTCGGTTACAAACATGAAATGTCCACTCTCTAGACGTTGTTCTGGGTTGATGCTGTGATTTCACTTGGCAAAGTTATGCAGTTGAAGTTTTTAGTAGGCTATTGTTATTTCAGTTGTAACAACATCTTACAAATACAAAACAACATAGACATAACCATTTCTATTTCAATCCCTATATTTTCTTTAGCCCACACCTAGGTTAACAACCAAGTAGCCTTGGCATAGCTATAATTGTAGATCATAGCCCATTCACATACAATTGTGCTGAGTTGGAACTTATATAGCGAGGATCACTGTCAAGCGTGGGCTTCCAATGACTTGTTGTGGAATGTTTCGCAACAATTATCCATCGAAATGACTCCAACCGGAGAAAACTTGAATACATTGCAGGGACGCACTGACACATTTACATCACTTCCCCTTCAAGCAACTGGTTGCCAAGGCGACGTATTGTATCTTATGCTACAGGCAGCTACAAATTAGCAAGTTTTCCGCGACTCAGAATATTTTAGCCTAATCTAATGTAGTGAATGTAGTTTACATTTTGTCAATTCAAGAAGACTTCACCAGTATCCAAGAACACAGTGTGTACTAAGAGAAAATACTTTCACGTCACCTGCAGACAAACAGGAATAACGGTGGGCTTAGTACAGAAACAAATGTAAGTAGATGCCTAGCCTTACTGGCTTCTAACATTTAGGCTATGGGTGGCAAAGCTATAGTCTTATGTTTTTGAATGAATGCAGAGAATATGTGTTACAGCTTTGAGCATCCAGAGCCATTCTGCACCATGGTAAGGGAAGCCGAGGGGTTCTCTTTGGGGAAAAGTTATACGGAAGGAATAAAGTCCAAAGTAATAAAGTATGGAACTGTTAAGAACAATGATGCTTGTTTCTGGGTTGTTCTTTTTATCTTTATAGACCTATAGCCTACAGAGACCTTGATGGAAACCATCACAGAGGAAGACTCCAAGACGAACATCTCAGAGAGTTATTTTTGCAATTCCCAATCAGAGTATCATGGCATTAGTGTCGATACAGATAATGGGATCCTAAGTAATGAACAAGAAGATGTCCTGCTCTCCCAGGCTGATGTGTGCCCTATTGACCAGGACTTGACAAATGGGTCAAGTTCACCTGTGAAGGAGCTCCTAACACAATGTTCTGATGGCTCCTATGTTGTTACATGGACAATTTACATTGCAATAGCCATTCCAAGAGGTAATTTGGCCTATTATATACAGTATACTGGTAAACAAAAGGGTTCTTATCGATGCAAGTTGCATTGCTGGTTTTTGAAGTGAATGCCGGTAGGATTTCCATATGAACACTTTCACTTTACCGGGATCAGTAGTTTGCTGAGATGTGTTCTAATTGTAAAGACATAATCTTTAATAATCTTAGAGACACAGAACCGAATGGAAGAAAGACTCCTGCCACTTTCATTTGATCTTATTCATGCAAATGTTCCCCTTTGCAGGAGAATCCCATGTTGCCGAAACATCCAAGAAAAAACAGAAGAAAGTCTCATCAACTAATATGTTAGAGACCCCCAAAGCTAGAGGCTACTATCATATTGAATACAACCTGTTACCAGGAGATACAGAGCCAGTCAAAGTGGACTTGGTAATGTTTGGGCCGGCAGCAAAAATATACAGAGAACATGACTCCAAGGTAACCACCACTATGATGATGAATATGTATGTGTGTGTGTGTGTGTGTGAGTGCGCACGCACTAGCGTGTGTGGTCTGTGTCCTTTGCGCAAACAATCAATGACCATCATGATTGAACAAAGGCAAGATAGTCAAGAGTTTGTGGTTTAGTGTTACAGTAAGTGGGTCATCCCCATGCAGGGAGTGGGGATTAAGATCATTTGTTGTCTGCCTTAACAGGTATATAAATGCCCTTTCTTCAGAAGTACCGTACTTAAAAGGGATAGTATTGATTTTTGGGAACCCTAGCCCTATATCCTGCTAACCAATGATGTTGTCAGTTAGTAGAATCCCTTTTAAGCGCAATCCATGCCGTTCCTCATACTAGCTCCGGCTAGTTAGCCACAAACCAATGCAAAGTCAATGGGGTCAAGCTCCTGTCTGTACCGGTCTGTACAAGCTGACTGAGGACAACTGAAATCTACTCCACAGTGCACACAAAGTAGAATCCAGTGAGCCTCAGTCAGCTTGTACAGAAAGGACCCTCGTTGAAATGGTGCGGAATTAGGAATTTTTAAATGGAAAATGTGTTACATTACGAGTAAGGTCCCTATATTTTAACACACTGATATATCTTCAAAACTTTGTTCAGATTTTTAGACCATGGCATGAAGGAGACCAGACTTGGGTTGGTTGGACTCAATCTTTCGAAGTCAGTGTCAACAAGGAATTGTTGATCAAACTACAGTCTCACAAGATCAACTTCCGGATATGGGACGGCAAGGACAAAGTGTCTATCAAGGCCAGGTTTGACAGACCCAAAGCCTTCAGGTTGCCACAGCCACGGCCTGAGGACGCAACTGACATTTCTGGTATACATCAAGCAAAATTATATAAATATGAAGGGTATTTCTGAAGAGATATTTCTGACTGTTTGCAGTAGATGAGGTGATGAATTCATCATCACCAGTTGCAAAAATAATCATGCTCTCTAACAATGGGGCAGAGGTGTAACCATAAAAAGTTTAGATTTGCAGAGGTTAGCTGGCACCACTGCAACACAGTGTGGGGCCTGCTCGCTTCTGTTGATCACAAACAGTGAAATGCATATGAAAGGTAATTCTTACCAAATACAAATCTATTTGATTTTCTTTTCTCTTAATCTACCCTCATTTAAAACTAGCAGCTCTAATATGATTGCGAGTACATTTAATATGGTCTAATGGTTATATAATACTAATAAGCATAAAACAATGCACTGCAACTTCTGAAAATATCTAATGTAATTTTGTAGAGGAATGACCTGATTACATTCTAATATGTAGACTGATTTCAATATTTGAAAAGCATAATGACCTCTATCTTCATTCCAAGGTGGCATCAAGAATATGGTGTGCAGGCTGAGGACTTTCTTTGAGCAGGACAATTCAAAGACATCAAAACCCCACAAGAATCCAATACTGTTGGATCACAGTCCTGAGGTGGACACTACAATGGGTACATTTACAATTATTATTTGTGTCTAATAATGAGTTGAGCCAGTTTTCTATAGAAAACAGTCCTTGCTATATTAGGATATATTATATAGGATGTAGGGCTGAACAATTCATAAACATTTTATCAAATTCACCATATGGCCTAGTGCAATATCAAAATTGCAGGAGGCTACGATATTTGATTAAGGCTAAAGATGTGTCAAAATGCCATTGTAAATTAAGTATTGTGGTGCGAGAGATACCCTGACCTACAAACCGTGTTCTGCCGACACAAGAAAACATCTTGGTTTGGTGCAGATCCCATCAATTAAATTGAAAATAATTATACAAAAATAACATTTCCTATAATATCGTGAGCAAGAATTGCAATATTATATTTTTTCCCATATCATTCAGCCCTAACAAGATGCCACAATGATGCAGTGCTCTGATATCATAAATGACACACTGACAAATGAAACTCCCAAGTCTCCAATTCATATGTGACTGTGTTGACTTGAATGACGAATCTTCGACAGCTGATCCCAAAGTCTCAAATCTAGATGTGGCAGGCAGTGAGACGGTACCACCATCCACAGCTGTGAATGTGGGACCAGCCGTCGCCGATGGGGAGCAGTTAACTTGTAAAAGGTCGGACCTCTTCCTCTTCTGCCCTTTCCTTTGGGATCCACTCAACAGTATGGTCAGAAGTTCTGTCCGGCCATAACGCTCAAAATAGACATTTTAAATGACCTCATAATCGAGGTTGCAATGAGGTGCTGGTGCTTCACTCACACAGATCAACAGCTCAGTAAGACAGCTGAAGAGGTGCTCAGTCAGTTCCAATAGAAATATCGTGCAGGACGACAGCTTGATCCCTTCATCGATTAACTTTATGCCTACGCGTTACCTGTAACTGTACCCATGTGTGCCCCCGACGAAGTTTTACCTCTGAAAACGTGTTGTCATAATGGAGTTTATTGAAGGGATCAAGCTGCTGTCTTGAACCTTCTTTCTTTTCAAACTTACATGAAGAGGCACTTATTCTGCACATAATGTCACACATATCCCAAAGCTCTAAACAGTTTCGCACACATACATTTAGTCTGACAGTTATTGAGAGTTAATGAGTTTGAATATTTCCTCCAGTTATGTCATTGGAGGACACCGGATCCTTGTGTTGTATTCATTCATCAATAGATGAAAAAATAGTGATAGGGAATGTTGTTTTTCCATCTACATTATTTCGTTGAGATGTAAATAACACAAGGATTCAACGTCCTCCGATAACATCACTGGAGGACGTATTCAAAGTCATTAACTCTCAATAACTGTCAAAATAAATTAATGTGTGCAAAACTGTTTAAAGTGTGTGAGATTATGTGCAAAATAAATCAGCACTGTTTTTCAGTGAAGTGCCCCTTTAATAGTTATATCATACTCTATACCACTATAGTGGTAAATTAATATTTCACTTGTTCTCTCAACATGCCCTGATGATACATAATGTCTCTGTTATTCAGATCTATCAATGGATTTGAACAGGATGTCAGCTCAGTTGATGGCAGGTATACAAAACCTGAGAAACCTCAGCAACAAGACAAGGAACTGGTCTCAAGCAAAACAGCTGTCTGTATGTAATGCCATTTTAATCAGACATTTACATTTACATGACTACAAGAATGCACTTTTTTTTTTCGGTAATTCTAATAATTCATTTAAATTTAAATGTTATATCTTATTTCATATCTGCTTTCCCTGCGATTTTATTTGAGTTATTATAATCTATACATTCCTCAGCTCTTTTGAAAGACAAAAATGTGTCTGGACTTAAGAAAAGAGGTTTCCAGAAACCCACAACCGACGCGGCTTACCAGGAGAATATCAAAAAGAATGGCTCTGCCTCCGTTGAAATGAGTCCAATTTATCTCTTGGCAGGTAAGTCTCTCCTCGTTAACGCCATTCCAAAAACCAAACATTGCATCCAAAACAATTGCTAATGATTATTTGACTTGGGAAACAATTACATATAACTTGCAAAAGGATGTCTGGTGAAATGAGTGAGACTGTTTTCAATATATTTTAATTGATCAGCTAAGACTGCAGGATTAATACCTTTCTGAAGAATGAGAGAAGACATACAAGAAGTCTGTATTCAGCTGGAAGCCATGATAGGCATTTATGCATAAAAATCACATTTGTTCTTTTTGAGCACTGAAGGACTACCATGGCAGTTGAGACTACACAAGTTGAAACGTGACAGGGTTGCTGCCGGGTGACAACTGCTAATTACGCAACAGTATTGTCAGTATTGTTTTATTTCTGTGACCACCAGGGGAGAGGTCGTTGACCGACAGCTTCACTACCTATTCGTCTGCGGTATGCGAGGCTATGTGCCACATCTCACTGGACAGGTCGTTGATATCTGATGAACTGAAGGCTGAGCTCAATCCACTTGTCATCACCATTCTGTCCGCCAACTCCATGCCTTCATTCACCGTCCCTTCCCATATCCTAGAGGTATATAAGAACCATCTCACTCAATGTTGGCTTCAGTATCGGCAGTAAGGTTACGCTAATGCATTTTCGTCACATCTTTACTATATTTATTTGTTACTTGTATGTTTTTCATAATTTCTTCAAATTTTCTCAGTAATTCTCCTTTCTGAGTTGCAGTAACTTAGCTTTGAGATTGAAGCAGTTAATGATTTTTTATTTATTTATTTATTTTTATTTCCTTCTGTTTTTACCAGGAGGAATGCCACCCTGTATACTGCCAGTATAAGTTCCACAACTTCAAAATGCATAGGACAAACGGTCAAGAGCGAGGCACCAACGTCTACTTCAAAGACGTGAACGTGATCCTAACTGGCCTGGTGAGTCCAGGGGAACTCAGAGAGTTCCTCGGAGGGCCTCCGCTGGAGATAGAGGTCCACGACCGAGACAAGAAGTTCAAGAAGCCGTCCAGGATCCCTGCGCTGTTCGGCACGGAGCCGGACGACGACGAGCTGAGCAGCGTGGCCTCGGTCGGCGGGAAACGCACCACCCACAAC
>OMKL01045995.1:3770-15845 GCA_900302295.1 Parasudis fraserbrunneri
ATGAGCGCTGGCTATACACTCTTCTCTCTGTGTTCTTCTCTCTCTCTCTCTCTCTCTCTCTCTCTCTCTGTCTACCCTCCAGCCTGTGTAGAGTGTGTGGAGCCCCTGACCTGGATAGACCAGCCCTGAGAGTAAAACTGTACCGAGAGATGACTGGAGTGAGTTCATGTGATGGAGCACCGAGTGGTACCTTGCTCTCGTGAAAAGACTCACTTTAGAACTTAGCCGCCGAGCAGAAGGAAAAACCGCTGATATAGACTCGGCGATGTTCAGACAGAGTTTCACACACTGAGGTTCTTGAAATTGTGAAGTTCTCCATCATCTTAAATAAGGGAAAACTACCCACAACTCATTTACTTCTCCCTAGGCAAAAGAAAATAGAGATCTGCTTTGATACCAAAATGAGAATATGGGCTCTCATGTATCATTTAGCTCTCTTTTAAGTGTCTGTACGAATGAAAATGAGACCCAGATAGCAGACTGACATAGAAACAAGTCCGTGTAAAAAACAATCGTTATTTAGATATTTGAATCGTTGAAATTTAGTTGTCAACATTGACTCTGTGTCACTTTTCCAACAAAAAAAATTCTATCGGTTGTCAACATTAACGTTGATTCAAAATAGAATTTTGAACCTCAACCAAAATGATGATTCTGATGTAATTTCAACATTCAATCAATGTCACTCTGCTATCTGTGGAATGAGATTGAAGTAAACATGTCTCCTGGAAGTTTAGGAGCCATTATATGAGACAAGCTCAACGGCTTCTGAGATAATTCTCAAATGGTCTCAAAATAGGATCTTTCTTGCTCCTGGGGGGCCTTTGGGAGCAATAATTCATATATCAGTGAGTGAGCACAAAGTGATACGTAATGAGAAACTCTCCTATTTCTCCTGAGATTGAATAGAGCTCCAAATAGGCGACAAAAGTGTCCCTACTGGTAAAGTCAATGAAAAGACCGCACCTCGAGACGAGAAGAGCAGCTGGCATCATCAGATGCACTACCCTAACCACCCCTATGCAGAGAGAGGCCTGGCTGGTACCTACAGCCATTTTCCTTTTTCTCTGCTAAGTGAGGATTCTATTTATACAGCGAACACATGGTGAGTATCAAGTCATCATGTACTCCTGCCCTTCTATTTCTGCTCAAAGGATATACAGTCACTCAGAAACTGCAGAGAGATCATCCACAGTGACCCCCGCCCCACCCACCACCACTAATTATAGTCAGTAATGGTTCATTCCTGGAAGATAAGCCAGTATGGCCAATAATATCTAGGTCGAAGCGAGTTGGGAAATGGAATGTGTGAGTTAGCATAGGAAGTAATCTGAACCTCTCTCCTCTGTGGTGTAAACATAGAAGTATATACTGGTGCAAACAGTCAAACGGGGAGAAGGGGAAAGGGAGGAAATAGGTGGGGGGAGGTGGAAACAGCAAAGAGGTGTCAAGAGAGTATCGAGGGAAGAGACAAAAGGTGGTGAGAGACTGGTAAGGGTGGAGCAAGGTGGCACGTCAGTGAATAGTAAGGAGGAATGTAACAAGGAGGTGACAGAGGAGTAGCCTGGAAGCCAGTCTTCCTCACAAAAACATTTGTATACTTTTTGCGGTAGCAAATGAGCCTGGGGGAGCCAGGCTAACAGAGGAGTCTCAAGCAGGGGGAAAGGGAGTGACTGGTGAGGAGAGAGGTGGGTAGAGAGTGAGAAGAGGGGATGAGTTGGAAGGGATGTTGATGTGAAAGTACAGACAGAAATAATAATTTGTAAGTAAGGAGCTAGTACGAGTCGGTCTGTTGGTCAGTCCTTCCGTCCACTCGCCAGTCCCAACATGATAGAGACATGAAATTTGCCACAATGTTAGATATTAGTGTACCATCACAACAATTACAGAATTACATTCCACAGTTTTTGTTTTAGTGTGATAACTTGAATAGCTTTCATTCAAATCTTTTCAGATTTGCTGTGTACATTCAGGACCCCAAGAAGAAGAAGCCTATTGATTTTGGTGACCCCATGATCTTTCCTCTAGCGCCACCATCAGACCAATACTCCAATACTTTGTTCAATACTCAAATTAGTGCATCTCCTGATCCGATTTCCACCAAACTTGACAAATATATTTGCCTTACCATAGCAAGGAGGCCTGTGAAGGAGTCATCTGGCCTCATGGTGGCGCTATTCTCATAAAACTAAAAACATGAACTACTCCTCAATGGCTCGAATTAGGGGCATGATCACAAAAGGTGGTTTGAGAATTCTGACCATTCTGGGATGTAGGTTGGCCACCAACAGCACATGTCTAGTTGGTATATAAACCGACCAATGAACTTGAGGATGGCTGTGGCTTAGCAAAAGCTTTTATACATCCATGCCTGTTGGTGCAATTATTGTAAAATGTAGTATGTATATGCAATAAAACTTAGGAAACACACCTGGAAAATGCATTTTAATGGACCAAGAAGGGGCACCACAAAACACATTTGGCTCTTCCTCCAACATAATTAGTTTGATTATAATTTGGTCAGGAGCATTATGGACCAAGCACTTCAAAAGTTGACAGATTTTTGATAACGTATTGAGTTTTGTTAATATCTACTAATTACATTTAGAGAGGGTGTGCGTGTAGCTTAACTCAATGACCATTTCTCCACAACCGTTGCTACAGTCACCATGGGACTTGGTACCTAGTTGAATAAAGGTTAACTAACAAGTGTACAATTTAATTTAGTAAATCCATCAGAAGGGGCCATGTGACAAGCAACACAGTGTAAATGAATACACAACTGCTACACAACTAAAGATAATGGCTACAGTCCTCGGGTTGAAACACATATCAAGGCAGCAAGTACTGTAAGAGTAGGAATGGGTGGTTGGTTTCCTGCAGCCAAATTGGTTGCAGCTTATCACAAATGCTGTGCTTGTTTTGTTACATGCCCGTGCAAAGGGCAAGGGGTATTGTAAATAATCACTTGTGTCTTGTCTGTCGGTCTGTCTGTCTGTCTAACCTGTGACACGATAACCTGTGCATTTCCTATCCAATTTGGCTCAAACCTGGTTGACCTGCACTACTGATTTTTTCCCTCCCAAATGCGGTAAAAGATCGGCGATGCAGATCGTGGTCATAGTTTCAGCCATTGTGGCGACAGACCGAGTGGGGCCACGAGCTAGGCCTACTTGGACTACATGGTATGATAATGAGCCTCCTCACTCAGTCTACTTGGTATTCTCCTGGATATTCCCGACCGGAGGGCAGGTTTAGAGGTCACCATGTGTGGCGGGTAGCGTGGGTGTAGCATCTCTCTCTCTCTGAGCCATCCTAGTTGTTTCTTCTAATTACATTTGCCGTGACCCTTTAAAAATACAATACGTACTGGTGTTTGATGAGGAAATACTGCGTCATTTATTTGAAACCTGCATTGCTAACCGTGCGGGGCTGAAGTTATCTGTCAGTAATCCAGATGAAGATTTCTCTTGGGGGTTGCTGTTTCTACCCTCCTCAGCGCCCTGCCCTTAGCGGAGAGTGGAGCGGCAGCCAATAGTAGCAGTGGAGCAGCATCTTGAGTGGCATTTATACCTCAGACACGGTGCGACAAGTAAAGCTTATGGCTTGATAGCAGTCCTTGTTTTTAATCACAGTATAGCCTAACCCCAGAACCAGTATATTGTCATGACATAAATTTAGGAACCAAAAAAAACAAAAAACAAAAGAAAACAAAAACAAAGGTGGAAGATAAGGTTAATGTGAGTGCAAGGTGTTTTTTCGGTGATGTGACCAAAACAACTCATGGGAATGCCCCCTCGGAGAAAGCATTACTCTGCACATTCCGCCGCATTACTCTGCGCATGACTTACCGAAGAGCCGGCGGTGGAATATAAACTTCCCAGCCAACAGGCCAATGATGATGGCCAGTATCCAACACAGCACTTTGAGGACGTTCCATGCTCCGCCTGGGTACTTGTTGAACAGGAAGGAGAAGCAGTTGCCCACCACGATCATATGGGCCTCCGTCTGACTGTGAGAGACCGGGTCCTCGGCGAAGATGAGGAAGTTGAAGAAGGTGACCAGGTAAGCCACTATCAGACGCGACCATGGGTGCTGGAAATAGTAGCGAAAACGGGCATCTATTTCCATCCTGAAGAGCCCACGACCACGGTGCACCTGGGAGAGAGAGAGAGAGAGAGAGAGAGAGAGAGAGAGAGAGAGAGAAAAAGAGGGCTCCTCTCAGTCAGATTGCATTACACTCAAATCTGTGGAGCAGATTAACGTGAAAAAACAACATCCCTCAAACTGAGATTACTGGTGGGAATATCACCGAGGTTTTCGTCCAGATTGGGATTATGCTAAATTCAGACAACTCTCGACAGCTCAGTGACGGCAGCAATAATAAGTCCTACACCCACACAGAGATTTCACAAACACTGGGACAGGTTGTCCATCAGTGTTGAGATTGTCACCCAAAATACGAGAGGTTCTTCTTGATGCCCCCTGGTTAGTTAATGCAGCAAAGCACCAACAGCATGAAAACCTTCCAAGCTGGCATGAGATCTTGCATCTTTTGCACTCATTATTTAACACAGAACTGTTCCTCAAAGGAAAGGATGTTTTTTCAAAGAATGAACTAGGACTTCTTCAAAGACGCGTTCTACATAGTAAAGCAAGTGAATTCTAAAATGTCATACCTGGATGAGGTAGAAACTTGGAAGAGCTTAACTATAAACCTCTAGCTTTTAAAAGGCTTCTCTGTCCTCTCATTCAGACTGCCTGCTGTGTGTTCCCCTCTAGAACGAAGCAGTGTCATGTTGATATTTTGGTTGGGGAGGTCTGCCTGGCAGTGCTTGGGTAACTTCCCAGCAGTCAGCAGCCCTCTGTATTTAAAAAAACAAACAAGGCATTACTATTCATCCATGAACTCCACCTTGCGCTCTCACGCTTCTCCCATTAATTTCCTGTATCTCCCAGATCAGTTCCCTCCTGTCTGACACCATTTCCTAAAATACCCACTGTGGGAATTTTGGGGTGATGTAATTGCCCCAGAAATAGACCTCCCATTCTGAAACATCCACGTGGCTGATGAATTTCACAATCATCTCGTGTATCTTGGCATAATGTGCCACTCAGGGTGTTGTTATTGTTATTATTATGGTATGGCTGTCTGATTTAGACCATGAAGGGATTATTCTGTGATGAGGTGAGGATGCAGTATAATAATAAACAAAACACGCACTTAGCCACCACCATCATTATTATAATCGTTACTGTTGGTACGGTAATAATGAGGATTAGTCAGAGTTGTAATATATTATATAGTATACAATAGCTTCTCATGGAATAACCCCGCAACTCTTCGATTCATTGTCCTCTGGACCACCTTAAAAATATATTTGGCCATACAGTGGCCAATGAGAAAGACTTATGTGAAAAGCACTACAGGAAATGTGTCGTTTTAAAGTCCTCCTTCTCCATGTCAATTCTGGCCATTTCTGAGTAGGCGACCGTTAAGTCACAAGTCGGTGAACGCACACGCGCATCTGCCGATTGTCTCCCGATGCTGCCAAATGTCACGGCAAATATAGCATGTCTCACAGAGCACAAGCTTGACTGGAATTATCAGATTACACAATTTAAACGAGCACACTGAGATCTAAGCTACATTAATTTCATGCAAATACACTGCTCTGTATTTTAACACGGGTATACAATAAACACGCACCTTCTTCACGCTATTTTGCGTTTTCCTTTCAGACGATAGCCAGGACAAGAAGCCCCGCTCCCGCAAGGCTCTCCTGCCACATCAAGCCCCACAAGCCGACAGCGGCGCTCTAATCATCCCAGTGAGCTATGGGAGGGAAACGCGGCTGGCTGGACTGTGGCGGGATTATCCATGCGACCTGTTGTTGCTATGACAGAGGCACCCCCAAATCCTCTGCCATTGTGCTGGATGTCCATGCACCGGCGGGGTAGGGCAGCGAGACGCTGCTTTGTCAGCACGGCCGGAGCGGCTTCGCTGGACAGTAGTTTCGAGGATGCTGCTGTTGGAGATGCGCGCTGTTGATGATGGATGCTATCCCCACAGCGCGCATACCGTCAGTGCAATGCAATAACGAACAGATTGAGCTTCAATCCCACTGGCGGCAGGGTGATTTTGCTGCTATGAAATTTATTTATTTATTTTAAGGGGTGGAGAGTTAGGCAGCAGAGACAGGAAGCATTTGAAAGGGGAAAAATAAGCCCCATGGCTTCCAGATGTTGCAGGATTTCACGCCAAATAGGCCCATACGTCATAAGAAGCGGAAATATTTCCTCATTAACACACTTGGGCCTACATCAAAATTAAAGATTTGAGTCAGGTCCAATCGGATAATGCTGGAGTAAATACCATATAATCAATCGGCTATTACTGATTCTAACTTACCCTTTGGCCTTGATCACATTTATTGGATAAGATGTGATATATTTTTTCACACAATGTTGTAATGCTGCTGCCATTTCAGGAATGTTGCTGGTAGCTAACGCAACTCCCTGTCAATAAAAAGTGCTAAATTCAACCATAACGTACCCTTAATCCATCCATAGCTACATATTATTTCTACGAAATTTTCATTAATCATTCACGGATGATTTTATGACCATTGTGTTTGAGCATGTGATCGTGATGCTGACGATGACCTGTGCAGGGCGGATCCGTAGAATTAGGGCGGATCGTGTTGCTGTAGTCCACTTCCTGATTCTCTGCCTTGCTGTGCCTGGTCAGCTTCATCATACAGCCTCATACGATTAAAAGGCAGAATGTCACATCAAACGGGCATTCAAGGTATCTATATTTATCTTTTATTGCCTCTTTCCTAAGTTCTTTTGGCAGCATCTGTGTCTGATTCCTTGTCAACTTTTAGAGAAGTGCAAACCATTGCAAAAGAAAGCTAGCGCGACGTTAGCATTTCGCTAACGTCGTTAGCTTGATCTGAGGTGTGTGTGATCAGCAGTAGCAGCGCTATCCTGCACCGACTCTGCTCTGTATTTGGACTGTGTTATTATACGTCGCGTCTTTATCCAATTTACTAATAATCTATCCTCGGCCCCACTGCTGATCTTACAAAAGTAGTATTGTCTCACTGACTGCCGATCAGGAAGCGAAAATCTTGTAGGGAGCCTTTGGAATGGTTGGGCAACGCCTTCATTCAAACACACAGCTGGCCTAAAATTGAATCATTCTCACACATCGCAGCTCTACCTGTACAGACAGGTTTATGGAAGTGGGGTCCAGAAGGTTAGGGCCTAAATCGAATCATCACAGAGGAGAAATTGAAAATTTGAACCAGCTGCTTGCCAGAAATAGACCTTGATAAGTCAATCTGACAGCGTGTATGCGTGAGGAGTTGTCTTCTTACACTTACCACAATTAGCTCCAGGTGCAAAGCTGTTGATATGCTTATGCTATGGTGACCTTGGTAGCTTGTGTGGCATGTCATGGTGGTCAAAACAGAGGAAGCTGTGTAAAATAATCCAAGCTGACACTCCTCCGAGCTTCTCTGTAACAGTCTACTCGAATCAAAGTCAGTACAAAGGCAGCAGTGATGGATCCTGTAGCTAAATGAGAAGATAATTGCATGTTCTGTAATGGCAGACATGACGTCTGATGTCTTGTAGTCTATTTTCACTCAGAGGCTTTTACTCTGAAATGTACATTTCTGGGCTAAAATGGCCCAGTCTGGGCTGTACCAATTTCTCTTAAAACATTCAACTAACCCATTCAATGTCTTTTCTCAGCGGGCAACGATGTAAAGGACATCTTTGCCAATGCCAGGCTTGGAGACGAATATAGAGTCTTAAAGATAGTTATTGATGATGGTAAGTCCGCATATTTTGTTTTTTATTATTACATCCTCTGATTTGATGGAGAAAAAAACTTCAACCTGTCACAAATCTGGTGGGCTTCAGTTGACCCTAGATATAAAAACAGACAGAGATCTACGTCGATCAAGTAGGGTTAGACAGATATGGGTTTTTCAGCGCTGATACCGATTATAAGTAAATCCAGGAGGCTGATAGCTGATATCTATGGCCAATAATCAGTTGCAGAAAATGTAAAAAATTGTCAAAATTTACAGTAACACAAACCCTAACGCACAGCTGTCTTTAAATGAACATGTTGATATAATAACTCAGAAAACATTTGAACAGTACATTTAGCGTAAATGTCCTTGAAGTTACCAGACTGCTACTAGGCTTCAAACAAACTGAACAGAAATTGTAAATAGACATAGGCCTATGTAAATAAATAACTGCCCCCCAAATCATAACACATAACACATTTTAGTTACACATTAAAGAACATGAGCTGCATTCAGGCAATCCATTGTCTCAATTAATTTACTTACAGCCCACTTGAACTCGCATGACAACTTTCTCTTGTTGATTAGATCTTTGTGATTATTCTGTTTTGTTTCTAGGCGAAATCAACATGGAGTTAGCTTAAATTTAGCCTGACAAAATATTGCTAACCTTTGGGTATAAAATATTGCAGTGTTTTTTCCCCTTCAAAATACCTGTGAACCTTTTAAGAGCCCAATTTAGTCCCCTTTCTGGGTAGCACGAGAGGATTATTGTATCAACGGATTCCTTGCGATCTCCAGTTTCATATGATACCGTCATTTTCAATATGGGCCCTGTATATAGGCAAACCGATATATCGATCGGGGCCCCGCAATCAAGCACAACGCACCGCTGAAATGTCTGTTCTTCACACATCTGTTTTCCAGAGGAGTTGGCACTGGGCACTACGAGGCAAGCCTCCCAGCAGTGGGATGAGGAGTATGACTCCCTGGTGTTACCCCTCCTGGAGGATGACGTGCCATGTTACATTCTGTACCGACTGGACTCCACCAACAACCAGGGATACGAATGGATCTTCCTGGCCTGGTCCCCGGAGGCGTCTGCTGTAAGGAATTGTCTCCAGTCACAGAGATGTTATTCATGAAAGTAGACAGTCTGCTATAAGGAACTCTCTCCAGTCGTAGAGACAGTAAAACTAGACATTCTGCTTTAAGAAGCTCTCCAGTCATAGCGACGTTACAAAGAAAACTGCATCGTGGGACATTCAGCGCGCTATAGGTTTTGAACTTGGGACTAAAGATGGCCAACAGTGGCCTAAAGATCCAGGGATTTGTGCTTGTGTGAGCCACTGCCCATGTGTATTGAATATATCGAAGCCAGCCTCCCAGTCCCGGGATCGGAGACTAGAATGGGAATGCACACGCTGATGCCTTCCATGCTCTAGTTTATGTTTCCGGGACCAGGAACCAAGAAGCTGGCTTCAGTTTATTGAATGCACATGGACAGTGGTTCAACAGCCGCTCCCACTGTTAGGCCAGATTCAGAGTACATTCCTACCCCCTTGGCTACAGTCATCAGTTCTAAACAATGCAATGCCCACTCACTCCATGTTTGCATCTGAAAGGACCGGAGCGGTACAGACGCCCGTCATCTGTGCCACGATCGCTAATCGCATTGTGATTACACCAAACCTTTTCTAGCAGATGCCCTTGGAATGTGCATGACGAAAAGCCAGGGAGGTTATCTGAATAGGGACGTGTCCTCTAATTAGCATGGCACATCCATGTGAGTTAGCCCGTGCCTCGCCCCTCGTGTACAGTTGACCCTGGGTTTGGTTGGTGTCTGTTTACTTCGTCATGCCCCTTGATCTGTAGTGTAAACGCAGTCTTTGCTTTTGGCATACTCGTATCTGATTCATCATCGCCCAGGCATTTGCATTCCTTCTGTAACTTGTGTTGTGATATAACACCGCGGTATAATACGGTGGATATACAAAACTGGTTTGTTCCGGTGACGATTTAGATGAGGAATGTCGCAAGGAGAGTGTGATGCCAAGCCTGCATTTTGCTGTAGTTTACCAAATATCCTAACAAAACAGCAGAGAGAAGTATGAAAACCCGTCCAGAGATGGGGCTGGGCTCAACATTCCTGCCCGCAGTCCAGACGGCGCGCCACGGGCTCAGACTTGTCTGGAAGCTGCAGGGATTCCAAAACCTTTGCACACGTTAAGATCTCAAACTGAAACGTCGAAATGAGCTTATGCGCGTTTCAGCTGTGCTCATGACTTACTCAGACTAAGTTGGGCTGTTCACCCGACAAGGCATTAAAGCCAAAGTGATGTTTTCCCAAGAAAGAAAGAAAAAAAAAAGCCATCATAAAAGTATTCCGTAACAAAACATGTGATGACATAACATTGCATCAGTATCTTGATGCAAATGTCGTAGTCATCACCACTAATGAATTCACGTAACTGGTAAATGGACAGCATTTATATAGCGCTTTTATCCAAAGCGCTTTACAACTTATGCCTCACATCCACACATTCACACACCGACGGCGGAGGCAACCATGCAAGGTGCCAGTCTGCTCGTCGGGAGCAGTTAGGGGGTTAAGTGTCTTGCTCAAGGACACTTCGACACGCTGCCAGGAGGAGCCGGGGATCGAACCGGAAACCTTCAGATTACCAGATGACCGATCTACTGTCACTGTCGCCCCCGTACACTCATAACATTCTCCGTGATGCTTCTTGACAACAGGTGCGACCGAAAATGTTATATGCTGCTACCAGAGCCACGGTGAAGAAGGAGTTTGGCGGCGGGCACATCAAAGAAGAGATCTTCGGAACCGTTAAGGTTGGTTAGATTATCACAAGAGTGTGAAATAAAAGCGCACCGTTATATTCTCAAATAAATTTTGGGTTGTGCTTGTATGTCTGTGAGAAATGATGAGCTAGGAGTGTAATATTTCAGGCTTTAATGCTATATGGTTTGATGGAGTGAAGATAATGGTGTAATGGTTCAGGTGTTAATGCTATATGGTTTGATTTATCCCTGCTTTAGGAGGAAGTGTCTCTCAGTGGCTATAAGAAATACCTGACCGCACAGGCTGCCCCCCTGCCCCTCACCGCTGCAGAGGAAGAGCTGAGACAGATTAAACTTAACGAGGTACACACACACACACACACACACACATTCCTGTATCGCTTCCTCTCCTGACCTCTTGAGACACCTTTCTTTTGTATGTAATGTGCTCTAGAATGCTGAAGCAGACATACTGTATGCCAGTGGCTATTCATAATCTGAACGTGAACAATAGGAAACTGGGTTGACCGTTTCTGGGTGTGTCTCGTGGGACGATAAAAGCCCCTATGTTGGTGTGTTTGAGTGGGTGTGGATTGTACTATGTCTTGTTCTCTGTTTCACTGGGAAAAACATGAAGGGAAAAACCGCACTGGAAAATAAATGAAATCAGACGTAGAGAGGTGTCCGGAGCACCGATGTTTCTTCGGCAAAAGTGGCTTCTATCAAGTCTCAGCGGTATTCCTCCTAATGTAATTTCCTGCGGATATGTGTATGATGTAAAATCCCACAAAATCATTGCTTATGTGTCAATGAAGGTCCTGTAATGCATCCTTGCAAACAGCACAAGGTCAGCAATGGAACAAGTGTGCATATGCTTGCCAGGCACAAACAACCCGGGGAAAAGATGCTGATCCGTTGGAACAGCAGGATGTTGGCAGAGATGAATCTATTAGGCTTCTAAGGTCTATAAATGGGTTGGTTTCCTCTACTATAAGCCCACCTGCAAGGCAAGCAAAGAGGATGTAATGGTAAAGAGCTGTTACAGATCACACACAGATCTAGAAACGTAATGCCTTGCGAGACCCATGTGTGAAAGTTGACGCCGGATGCTTATTCGGTATTCTGCACCGATGATTCTGCGTGCCGTGCACTTGGTACCGTTGGGGCGAGGTCAGCGTGCTTTGCCGGTGCTTGATCGCATTGTTGATGAGACCGGGGGAACACTGTAATGTGATATTCGGTGGATGGGCCTTTCTGCAGCTAGCGATGCAAGCGATGGTTCGCTCCGCTCTTGTGTTGTGTCGGCTGGACGGCGGACAGAAAGCGAAGAAAGACACTTTTGATATTTTTTTACTCTTTGAGACATTTTGGGAAGTGACCTATAAACACACCAAAAGAAACTCTTCTTCTTAGGAAATGACATACTTTAATTGCCCCCCCCCCC
>OMKL01046004.1:0-10954 GCA_900302295.1 Parasudis fraserbrunneri
TAGATGCCTCTCCCCCTACCTCTCTCCTGTATTATAGAACATCTCCTCTTGCCTCTCTCCTGTATTACAGACCATCTCCTCCTGCTTCTCTCCTGCATTACTGACAATCTCCCCCTACCTCTCTCCTGTATAACAGACCATCTCCTCCTGCCTCTGTCCTGTATAACAGACCATCTCCCCCTACCTCTCTCCTGTATAACAGACCATCTCCTCCTGTCTCTCTCCTGTATAACAGACCATCTCCTCCTGTCTCTCTCCTGTATAACAGACCATCTCCTCCTGCCTCTCTCCTGTATAACAGACCATCTCCTCCTGCCTCTCTCCTGTATAACAGACCATCTCCCCCTACCTCTCTCCTGTATAACAGACCATCTCCTCCTGCCTCTCTCCTGTATAACAGACCATCTCCCCCTACCTCTCTCCTGTATAACAGACTGTCTCCTCTTGCCTCTCTCCTGTATAACAGACCATCTCCTCCTGCCTCTCTCCTGTAATACAGATCATCTCCTCCTGTCTCTCTCCTGTATTACAGACCATCTCCTCCTGCCTCTCCTCCTGCCTCTCCTCTGACTTCCTCCCCGTGTTACGGAGCATGTCCCCCTGCTCTGCAGAGTCAGCTCATTAGCACCCAGCCCTCATAGCGCCTCACGGCGCTGTCATTGGGTGAAAGGGGGGGGGGGAAATCCATAGCTTCCCAACGTACGCCAGCAAATGAGTGGGGCTCAGACCTGCAGAGGAGGTGGGTCTGAGAGCAGTGTGGCAGATGAAGCAGAGAGCGCCCATATCACAGTCAGCAGAGCTGCCAGTGCCCTAACGAAGGCATCCGCAAGAAACAATAAGCAAATGAGTAAATAAATAATAGATAACGCAATGCAATTTCACGCATGTTGAAGAGGAAGGGAAGCATAGGAGAAAGAGGCTAGATATCAGAATCTAATTAAATTCAGGGGCAGACTGAGCCTTAGTGGGCGGAAGGGGCTCCTGGGGGAGCCGTGGCCCCATTTCTGGCTTCTTACCGCCATGTCTTAGCATCTCCGTCAAGAGCAGAGTCTCAGGACTGCCTTGAACATAAACTATGAGGGACTTTTAAGAGCCTTTAATGATGCTGAGAAACTAACGTTCAGAAAAGAAATGCACCCCTCAGTGATGCAAAAATAGTAGGAAGTTGTCAAATGTCATGATGGTGTTTGGTGAGACTCTCTCCCTTTGATGTGCATATTAAGTGAACTGCTGTGCTTGAAATTGCTTCTTCTATGCAGTACAGTATATGTACTGTAGCCTGCTATGTTGTGCACACACATACCAAGTTCCATACTGACCACACTTTAAGTTCCCTACTCATTGTGACAATTGTGAAACTTCTCAGGACCTTTCTTTGACATTGAGATGGAGTTGCAAAAGACTATTCCTCTGTTCTTCAAAACAGAAAATGACACACTTTTCTTTTTGAACATGATGTGCACCATGTAAGATCTGAGGCTTTTGTTTCAAGGTAGTGTCCTGAGAATCCTGTCAAGCTGAGCTCGCAAACAGCAGACAGCTCCCGCTGAGCTCACAACAATTCGCAAACACCTCACATTGTCTCTGCGAATGTATTGAACAAAACAGAGATGTGGTTTACTAAATAACAGTTACGTGCTGACATCCTGGCCTTCGAAGGCTTTGCCTCCAGTAAGTTACGACCGCTCGTTTTGTGAAGCTTCTGATTTTGAAGCCCTGCTAGCTGTCAGTATTTACTGGACATTTCCCCTCGTCATCAGTCCCTCTTCATGGATGACTTGTTGTGTCAGAAATGGCACTCACATCTATTTTATGATTGCAGCTATTTGAATCAGGATTTACAAAACTGGCATTTATGCTAGTCTGTGGAGTAAATCTATTTTGAGGCCAGCTTTCATTGCTTTGATCAAGATGGGTTCTGGCTGCTTCCGAGGGTGTGTAGAGTCGACTGAAATGACAGCATTATTTTTTGTTCAGTCTCCTCTTTTTCCAGAAGCAGAAATATTATTTTGCTTTAGTGGGTATACTCTGTTCTTTATTTACTCTGGGGTAGATGCTGCAAAGCCTTCTTCTCTGACTCATGTGTTGTAGATGTCTCCCCCTCGTTTTGCAGTACAGCGCACACTTTAAAGATAATGTGATGGAGGCACTGAAACAAGAAGACGTACAGAATTCAAATTTAACTTGGCTGGAATTTACTTTACATCCTAGAAACAAATATGAAAATCCCCAGGCGTAATGAAGGCAAAGTTTTGAGTCAGACTGATTTCTTTCAAGTCGGTTTAAAGGCTCACGCTATTAATTGAATTAGTGACCGGCAGCAAAACAATGTGTGGCCTCACTAATCCTCCAGGCTGGGGTTCGTACTTTTCAGAGGCAAGACTGTTGTTGTTGCTTTGAAGTGACATCAGAAATGGTGAAATGTGTAATTACCTCTGCTGAGTTCATAATGGCTCTGGAGGCTAGGAGTCAGGTACACTCTCACAGGAGACAGGAGCAGTTCAAAGCCAAGGAGAAAACAGTGCAGACAACATTACTGTTCCTGATGGTCATGGCTAGCCAACTTAATGGCTCCACCATCCTCTCCCTTCTGTTTCTCCTTTTCTTTCTTTCTCTCCCTTTACCTGCGGCAAGAAAACATCAAGACCCCCTCCGTCTTCCCTTGCCACGCTATTTATTAGATTACTCGCCTTGATTCCTGTTAAAGGCGAATTTTGCAATGCTTGGCTCTTTAATCTCCTCTCCCTATCCCCCATCCCTCATTCTGTCATTAAGCTAATGGCGTGTGTCCCCTCTGCCAGCCTTTTTACATGTGCCTACTCTTCTTTTATAGAATCCTCCAGGACTTTAAACACTGGCACTAGCAGATGGTTGTTTGGCTGCACCACTCCACCTTCTCCCACTGCTGCTAGTTAGCTGCCTCTGTCTGCCTGCCTCACTCACTCCAGGAATATGAAAAAGAACAAAGAATGAAATAACAGTCACTGTGATTTCATTCGCCTTGTTCCTAAAGCACCAAAAAAAAGGGGGGGGGGGACAACAACAGAGCAGTGCAGGCTGGTGGAACAAGTCTCTGGGGGATGAGGGCATATGAGGTTAACATAGCACTGAGAGAATAGGCCTGCTGGCTGCCATAGATGAGGGCAGGAATGCACGCTGCGGAATTAGCAGGCGCATGTTTGCTGTGATATATGTCAGAACTGATTATTATTGCAGAGTATTCAGGTTGGATGCCGTGTGGAGGAAAATGCTGGTAGATCAGTGGCTGATGATATTTGAAGAATTGTAACGCATGTTGAGCGACGTAGCTCTACAGTATGGGGGGTAGCTTGGCATGATTGATTGAAGATACGAGGCGTGCGGGGGATGTAGAGTCGATAAAGGCCTGCGTGGCATTTCATCAGAATGCCAGAAAGAATGTTCGTTCTCTCGGTTCGTTTGAATTTATGTTTATATTAAGACATATCGCATTGACTGAAGATAAACAGTCGATAGCACGGTGCGCGAACCTACCTCGCTTTTGTCTAGACATGAAACAGCCTTTGAAGCCTTTCTTACACTGACCTTTGGGTCCTTCCAAGGAGTCCCGTCTACCTTCACGTTCCCCGTGAAGAACAGGAGCCTCCTCACAACAGCAGCCTACATTATGATTGAGCACATGCGGCAAACGGCATATGTTAGCGAGCTCAGATGAAAGGCTCCTTGCCGACTGTGAAGTCTTTGTGCATTACTGTCGTGGCTTTGGGGGTTCTGTTTCCGCGTTGCGTGTGAATAAACAGACAGACAGAGAGACGTGCGTGTGAATTGACGGTAAACAGACAGACAGAGAGACGTGTGTTCCCAGCGTATGGCTTGACAGCGACAGGCTGTGGGCCAAAGAAGCTCCTCAGGTGACACACCTGCCTGTCCTCGCAGCCTGTAACCCAGCTTGAAAGGTGTGACCTGAGCGGAGGATGGGGAGGCTGAGAAGGGGGGGGGGGGTGAGAAAGAGAGAGAGGAGAAGGGAGGGATGGGGGAGGGGTTTAAAGTGAGAGAGGAAGGAGAGCTGGCATATAAGTGATGGAGGTAGAGAAATCAAGAAAGTGAGGGTTACATTTTAGGGAAGAATGCAATGGAGAATATGTGTGTGTAATAGAGAGAGGGAGGGAGAGATAGAGAGAGGGAGAGAGAGAAAGGGAGAGAGGAGAAGAGAGGGATGGGGGAGGGGTTTAAAGGGAGAGAGGAAGGAGAGCTGGCATATAAGTGGAGGTAGAGAAATCAAGAAAGTGAGGGTTACATTTTAGAGAAGAATGCAATGGAGAATATGTGTGTGTGTATGAGAGAGAGAGAGGGAGGGACACAGAGAGAGAGGGAGAGAGAGAAAGGGAGAGAGGAGAGAGGGTTGTGCTGGGTCATGCCATTGTGGACCAGCTGTGTTGGAGACACAGATGGAGAGCCTTTTATGGACACAGACATGCACGCACATACACACACACACATACACACAAACACACATAAATACACATACACACTCACACGCACACACCCACGCACATAACGTGCTTGCACACATACACACACACACACACACACACACACTCAGTCACATTCCCGTGTATACACACACACACACACACACACACACAAACTCACAGTCACATTCTCGTGTATACACACACACACACACACTAAAACACAGTCTCTCTCGTCACACTGTGACCCAGTACATTAGTATGTTCAGATTAGCTCCCATGCTACAACACTGAGGTGTCTTTTATCAGAGGTGAAGATAAAGCTGCTGCCAGGTTCTGCTAGCTGATACTTCCCACTAGGGCTGTGAGGTGTATACCGTGTTTTAACAATACCTTCAACAGTGCCCAGAGATGCTGTAGTGGCGCCTCTCAAACCACAAGCACCCCTGCTGGCCCAGGATTGAGTCCCGCCAGAACCTTCTCTCCCGTGTCTACCCTACTCTGTGTCCCTCTCAGCCTTCCAACTGTCTCAATAAAGAAACAAGACAAGGTTCCCTAGTATAGCTGGACGACCCCCCCCCCTCCATGTTTTCTTAGTGTGATTGAGTCTACAAGCTCCTCATTCACAGTGATCATTCAGTGACATCAATTAGTCAGTCAGTCAGCAACCCATGTGCCACAGTGTGGTAATGAAATGGTTAACCCTCTAGTGTGGCAGTGAACGGGTTAACCTTCTCTAATGTGGTAGTGAAAGGGTTACCCTTCCTACACACACACACACACACACACACACACACACGCATGCACCTGCACACGTATGCCAGTAGGCACACATACGCACACACACACACACACATTGTTTTCTTGCTGAGATTGAGTCTACATGGTCCTCATACAACTCAGTGACATCAGTCAGTCAGGCACCTTCCCTCCTGTAGGCTGGCCGTGGTGGAGACAGCAACACTACTGATGGGAGTGGAACAACAATACAGTGCCCTTGTTAGTTATACAGTAGTACTTGTACTTTTTAGTGTAATCCAATATCTATAATAATTATACATTGTGGGTACAGTGTGGCTCACCACACCTAGGCACATGCCATATAAGTCTCTACTGTACTGTCCAATTAAGCAGAAATGCCTTAAAAAAGATCAGATAAAATTGCACTTCATAGCAGTATTGTAAGAAATGTGTGAAGGAAATTGGATGAGGATAGACTCTTATGAATGAAGCAGCACCATGATAATTGTAAAAAAAAATAAAAATAAAAAATAAAGAAAAGACAAGAAAGACTTAGACAATATGTTACATCATTGTATATTTTGCACTGGAAAAACCAAATACCTTCAAAAATAAGAAAAATATTGTGATATGATACGTCTTGTAGTTTTTACCCTTCCTGGTATCTAGTAGTAGGATGTCTCATTGATTATTCTACTATTTGAGCAAGAGCATAATAATCGACTTTCACATTCTGTTGTTGATTTGGCCTTTTAAGTAGGCATTGACAGATATATTGGATTGCCAATATATCAAGCCGATAATTATTTAAATATTGGTGTCGACCGATATCGAAATTCGAGTACCGGCCTACTGACATTACCATTTTTCTAGCAGGCTCAATGCTAGAGTGAAAATATGACATACGAAACTTGAGATTACAAGGAATATGAACCATTTCATGCTAGCTTACCCAGGAAGGGGCTAAATAGTGCTCCAAAGTTTTGTAACCAAAATCACTGCAAAATTTTGGTTAGCAATATTTTGGCAGGATACATTTATGCTAACTACATGTTTATTTAGGCTAGATGCAAGCTTTGTAAAAACAGGATAATCACAAAAATCTGATCAACAAGAGGAAGATGCCATTCAGTTTCAAGTAGGCTATAAGTTAATTAATTATGCCTGAAAGCACTTAATTTATTTTTCTGTTTTTTGTTTTGGGAAGTTATTTATTTACATATGGTATGTCTATTTAAAAGTTCTATTCAGTTTGTCAAAGTCTAGTACCTGTTGGGAACTCCATGCACATTTACATTTATTGTTCAAATGTTTATGCTTTACAAAGGCAGCTTTACTAAGGTTTGTGTTACTGTAAATCTTGACACAAAATGTTTCACTTTTACTGAAATTGAATATCAGCCCCAAATATCAGCTACTGGCCTATAGATTGACTAATTATCAGCATCAGTCCTAAAAAAACAAACATATCGGTCAAACCCTATACTTTCAGACTTTCAGACTTCAAACATTTAACTGGACTATGAAAAATATGTTTTGGTGGAAAGAAAGAAGACATATTCTCAAATCCTTGAACACTGTGTTAATGCCCAATAATGCCTGTAATACATAGCAAACTAATAAAGGTAAACAAAGACGGAATCATTATTCTGTCATAACAACTAGAGAATAATTGCCACATTTCTATTATCCAGCCTAGGGTGTTAGTAGTGTTTAGAACTGGACGCCACATGCTAGACACGTGGGTCATGTGTATCAAATAATGTGTAACGTGCATAACATTTTGTACTCCATATTGTAATGTTTTTTATGTTTCTTAAGGACCCCAGGAAGAATAGCTCTTACTTTATAACCAATGAGGATCCAAATAAACAATTAACAATTGACCATTTGTAAAAATTTCTTCAAGACCTGTCTCCTTTAGTTACTGTTGCTATGTCTAACAAACTTTCAACATTAATGCGGCAACTACCCACTTAATGGTGGGGTAGGCAATTTTTTTTAGAACCATTTTGGTAATATCTAGTGAAATTCTCTTTACATCCCAACAGTCATGGGTGCAATTAATGGTAGGGCTGGTGATGACCTAAAATTGTCCCTACCACTAATTTGATATTAATTGCATATGCGTTTAAATCAAATATTGTTTCCATCGGCTCCACAAAGGGTTAACTCCCTCACATTTCCACTGGATGAGAAATAGAGTTTCTGTTGGTGTGTATTCACTTGCTCCCGCCTCCCTTACATGCAGTGGCTGGCTTGATTTTGCCTGAACAGCGCACAAAAATGAGGATCTCGTCTATACCTCAGTGGGCCATAACATTGCATCATGGTAGCAATCAAATTACTCAGTAATATGGAAGAAAGAGCTGAGTCTACCGTAGCTTGCTAACTTAAAGCACCACAGAAGCAGGACATGCAAGTGTCTTGCTAGTTAGAACAAACCAAATAGTTATTTTTGCGATTTTGCTAAGCAAACTAAATGCAGATGGATGGAGAGATTGAGACAGTGAGAGTACCCAGGCAGGGGGAGGAGTGAACAGATGAACAGGTAAGAATTTAGACTTGAGACGTTTAATTCGAAGAGCACATCCTTGTGATTGAAGCTTTCTTTTTACCCACTTTTTCCTCTGGTAATTCATGCCATTGTGAGAACAGGACAAACCAAAAAGTTGTCTATGTATTTCTGCATACCATATTAGGCAATATTTTTTATTATTTTTTTGAAAAATCCAGCTTGAAGCAGTCGGTGCCTCTGGGAGTCTGTGGAAAACCTTTGCCCAGCGTACACAGCTGGGCTTGAACAGTGATGAAGAGCTTGCTCTCTTTCTGCTGGAAATTTTAGTTTAAATTCTATTTTATTAAAATTTTAAGAAATTAAAATAACATTGACCTGCAAATGCAAGTCGTAGTCACTTTTCCAAGTATTTTAACATTCAATTAAACACTGCTTTCCTTACTTTTTTGTCAGTTAGAATGTCTTTTTCAGTGTGGTGGGCAACCAGAGAGCACTGATGACTAAGAAGTTATAATGCTTGAAGATTTGTGGATTGCCAATAAATAGCGGCGTGTGAACAGTAGCCGTATACTGCAGGCAGAGAGAAAAACAATGCATGTAGCGAGTAGGGGAGGATCGCGTGTATCTGAGAAGCACCATGACTGTGCAACCAAGGCTTCAGACAAGCCACCATACAGTGATGTAACGGTCCGTTTTCGATGCTGACAGGCCAGGCGGTCTCAGAGGCCCCGTCGGGGTGGCTCGACGTGTGCCTGAGTCATAGGAGCGGTAAAGGCCCTGGATGAGGTTACATACCTTGGGAACCCTAAGGGCTCTGAGTGGGGAGCAGGCAACCGTGGGGAGGGGGTGACTGACAGCAAAGATAAGATAGGAAAGGATGGAAGGGGAGAGGAGAGGGAAGAGAATCTGGGTCAGATGCAGTAGTGCGCGGTTATGATTAACGTTCTTTTTGGCTGTCTGTGTGTTTTCTCAACTACATTGCTTGGTTTCAACTAGGTAGTAATGAAATAATAATGATTATATAAATACATTAAACATCTTATGTTTGGCTAAACGTTTTCCAAGGACACTGAATTCTTGGTGGCACAATTGCATAATCAGTGGCTTATGGTATTCTTCTAGAGGTCTCAAGGGGTTAAATATCTTTCCATACTGCAAATATGTAAAAAGTAGGAAAAATTCCAAAGGCCAAAACTCCGAAGGGAGCATATTCTGACCTAATTCCTCGGCCACGAGATGCCCCCCGACTTGTTTTTTCAAGAGAGGATCACAGTTGAAGCTGTAATGAGATTCAGAGGGAGAAAAAATACGTAGAGCACACTCCCAGGCACATTCAACACAATGAATTTTTAATCAGAATATCAAAAGATCCTCTTAGAGCCAACCTGAGGAGCAGCATTGCTGTCGGAGTGTTATTTGTCTTGGAATCACTGGTGCGCTCGCAGATGTTGTTTGATAAAACAACAGCTTTCCTCCTTCTCCACTGCTTCTGCAGTGATAAAACAACAGCTTTCCTCCTTCTCCACTGCTTCTGCAGTGATAAAACAACAGCTTTCCTCCTTCTCCACTGCTTCTGCAGTGATAAAACAACAGCTTTCCTCCTTCTCCACTGCTTCTGCAGTGATAAAACAACAGCTTTCCTCCTTCTCCACTGCTTCTGCAGTGATACAACAACAGCTTTCCTCCTTCTCCACTGCTTCTGCAGTGATACAACAACAGCTTTCCTCCTTCTCCACTGCTTCTGCAGTGATAAAACAACAGCTTTCCTCCGTCTTCATTGCTTCTGCAGTGATAAACTAACAGCTTCCCTCCTTCTTCATTGCTTCTGCAGTGATAAACCAACAGCTTTCCTCCTTCTTCACTGCTTCTGCAGTGATACAACAACAGCTTTCCTCCTTCTTCACTGCTTCTGCAGTGATAAAACAACAGCTTTCCTCCTTCTTCACTGCTTCTGCAGTGATAAAACAACACCGTTCCTCCTTCTTCACTGCTTCTGCAGTGATAAAACAACAGCTTTCCTCCTCCACTGCTTCTGGAGTGATAAAACAACAGCTTTCCTCCTTCTTCACTGCTTCTGCAGTGATAAAACAACAGCTTTCCTCCTTCTTCACTGCTTCTGCAGTGATAAAACAACAGCTTTCCTCCTTCTTCACTGCTTCTGCAGTGATAAAACAACAGCTTTCCTTCCTCTCCACTGCTTCTGCAGTGATAGAACAACAGCTTTCCTCCTTCTCCACTGCTTCTGCAGTGATAGCTTCCGCTCTCTCCACACATCGATCACAAACACTGGGCTTTTAGCCATTTCAGCATGTGTGAAATATATGAAGCATATGGCTCAGGAACAAGGTTTTTTTTTTATCTCTGAAATGCAGTGATAAAATTTCTGTGGTTCGGTATGGATTTACCTCGGTGCCTTTTTTATTTCCTCTGGTACTCTCTGTCAGCCTTTTGTGTTCCGTTCAGACCCAGGGATGATGTTGTCTTTGAATTTCCTATTGATTTCCTTTACCCATCTGCTCCATTTTTTCTGGTGCAAATCTGATGAATGGGACGGGAGGATAGGGCAGCTGATGAGATGAGATGATTATGGATAGACTGTCAAAGCACCATAAAGACATCATCAGCCCAGAAGACATGACCATCATTTCAAACAGAAAACACCACCGCATTGGCGGACCCCAACTGCACATTGTTTCAGCAATTCACAAACGATTAAAAAATATTGCATGCATACACATACTTGGAAAATGGGCCTATTGACACGATGTATAATACGACATTGAACGAAGTAGGTTTGCTCAGGCAGTGAATCGATGGAGACATGGGATTGCTCATAGAGCTTTGCTGCTTTGACAGATGATGAGGATAATAATATATCTACAATGATAAAAAAAAAAAATAAATACACCACAGTAAACACCAGGTCAACTAAAAGCTTTAAAAATACTTTGTGGTACACCGACCCCTAAATGTAGGTTTTATGGTCGACCCATGACTTCATCCCATAGATCAAACTCCGTTTGGCTGCAGATGTGGTGCACAACGCCAGCCCATCTATGGCCCGCGCATCTCTCCACCTCGCCTCAAATTATAGGGACGGAGCTGAACCGTAAGTCAACAATGACAGGGTAAGTCTGCGCTCCCTTATTGAAGATCATATCAACGCCGCGTTGTGACGGAAGAAGTGTAGCTGCCTGACCATAAAGAAACCAATGATAAACCCCATGGGGGGGGGGGGGGAAAA
>OMKL01046024.1:0-11512 GCA_900302295.1 Parasudis fraserbrunneri
GATCTATCCACTCTGCACTATTTCATTTTTTTTTCTATCTCTCTCTCTCTGTTTGGGTTTTGTTTTGTTTTGAATGCCTTCGGCACATCGCTTTTTCAGCTGTTTCTTAACGACCTTTATAAATAGAATTTATTATATTATGTATTATTGTCAGTATATCAAAGATGCCCTAATAAAGGATGACGCTTTAAAATCTGGGATGAAAACGGAACAGTTCCTGTCTGTGAGATCGCTGGACAAGTCTCAAACAAACTTCTCTTTTTCACTGCATCTACATGTCGGATAAACATCAATTTAGTGTCAGAATGTTCAGA
The DNA here is from genome assembly GCA_900302295.1 of Parasudis fraserbrunneri. NCBI lineage: Eukaryota > Metazoa > Chordata > Actinopteri > Aulopiformes > Chlorophthalmidae > Parasudis > Parasudis fraserbrunneri. The sequence continues at coordinate 315 of OMKL01046024.1, forward strand.
ACACCTTCGACTTGTAAGATGCGGTCCACTATTCATCTTGATTTGTATGGTGAACAAAAAAGAGCAACATTCTGTCAAAACCTCTGACATCTTCAGTTGGCGTGAATGGAGCGGGGGCAGTGAGCCTGCTAAGGCTGCGCTTTGTGTAGCTCATGTGACGCATTGCAGGAGGTGAGAACAGGTTGGTTAGTCTGCCTTTGAAAAGTCTCTGTTAGTATCTTCTCCATGTTTCTGGGACTGGAATCTCTCAGTAGACGGTCGTTGAAGAGGTGGGTATACTGCTGAGGAGGTATGATGTCATCACCCTCCTATGTAAATAAGCGGTAACTAGGCAGCGGTTGGCTGAGGGTTAGAGAAGTGCGACCCGGAGGTCGCTGGTTTGATACCCCGAACTGCCAGGAAAATCGGGGCAGGTTGAGTGAAATGCCAACGCTCCCTCCTCATTGTGCTCCGGCTACCGTTGAACTGCCCTTGAGCAAAGCACTCAACTCCATCTGCTCCAGTGGAGCTGCTCAGTGGCAAACAGTGTCAGACTGTGGGTTGTACTGGGCAGCTCCCAAGTGTGAATGTATGTGTAACTGTATGAGTGTGTAGCAGGGTGTTGCTAAAAAAGCATAAATGCCTACCCTGCATAAAGAAAGGTTTATCATCTGAGTCTTTTTGCAAAGTAAAAAGGAGCACTGATTGCTACACTATTTAAATGTTAAAAGGTAAATATAGAAGTTGCACACTGAAGCAATATTTGCAATGGAAATTTAATGGAATGGACCATTTTGAACGAAAGCCAAACCATTCAAAACTAGAGGGCACTATGTAGATATACACATGTTACACTGTAAATAAAAGCGCCATGCTAAGGAATATACTTAACTATTCACATTACTGATCGATGCTGCATTCATGTGCATGTCAGATGATGCATGTGCAGATTTCACCTTTCTCCAACATGCGTTCTTGGATATCCGACCTCTGCACGTTCGTGTGCTATTTGGTTGGAAAAAAACAAAAACAAACATGGTGGTCATGAAGTGTCTTGTTTCTGGCTGCTTATTTCTTTTTGTATTGACATTTGGACAGAAATGAATGAAACATTTGGTCGACGAGTCACAACCAGCATTACTTTAATTGTTTTACCATCAACTGACATAGTGTTGCTGTTTTTTTTATTATTTATTTTTATTACTGAACTCTACAATTTTAACCAATCAGCGGTTGGTTAAAGCAATTACACAACTTGGGTGATTTGTGTACCATCGAGATCCCCGATTTCTCCAACTTGGGACACTTGACCTGCGGGACCTGGGAGTGTGTTCAAGTGGTATTTCCTGGTGGGAAACTTGCATATCCGAAAATTCAGACACCACATGAATGGAAAGTAATTATATAATTTAAAAATATATATATATCATAATTAGGGCTGTCAATTTACATTTTTTAACATGTTAATCACATGATTTGCTTGCGTTAATCGTGTTAACGCATATTTAAAAAAAATACGTAGCAAAATGCATTCATGAAAAAATGGTTAGGGAAAGTAATGATAAGTACTTATCGGTCACAGGAGTCTTCAGTAACGATGAATGGTGATCCATTTTGTGAATACATTTGTTCTCTGATGTGACAATATCTTTGTGGGCAGACAGCTCCTTTGGCCAATCTCTGTTAACATTACTGCTGCCATGCATAATTAGCAAGCATAGAGTATCTCGACCTGTGTAACGTTACTTAATACTTGTTGCTCCTCCGGGAAAGAGTGTTCATCACTGCATCATTTATACAACTTGGTTTAATCCAAAGGTCTGTTTGGAAACATTGTATAATGAAATAAATATGACATTCAGGGGATGTCTGGTCACTCATTATTCCCCCGGTCTGCATGTCAGAGTGATCAGGGACATAAACAAACTTTACCACTGCGGCTGGATGTCAAAGCTATGGGAGGTGTTTGGGGTCAAAAAGGGTAATGTGATTAATTGCGTTAATTTCTTTTGACGCACTAAGGTTTTCAAATGAATCGAAAAAATGAACGCGTTAATATTGACAGCCCTAATAATAATATAATTAATTATATAATATGTGTGCCCTTGTATCATGTGAATAGGTCAGTAAAATGTGTAGCATTATACTGTCTCTGTCTCTCTGTCTCTTTTTCAAAAGTGTTTTTTTATTTTTATTTTTTGTGAGGGAAAGGAAGCAGAGATTACTTCTAAAAGCAACAGGCACCATTTGTCAGACCTCTCAAGATGAACTGAGCTGAAGTACAATGAGTTCTGGTAACATGTGAGAGGTGGATAACATCATGGGGCGATCTCCTCTCCCTTCTACCTCATCCAACCCATCTAACTGGGACTGGAATATCTCAGAACACTGGTACACTACTGCTGTAGTGGTAGCTGTGGAGGTATGTATACTACTGCTACTACTACTGCTGCTACTACTACTGCCGCTGCTGCTGCTGCTGCTGCTGCTGATGATGACGATGATGACGATGATGATGATGACGATGACGATGATGGTGATGCCGATTACGACGAAGATGGTGACGGCGATGAAGTGCACACCGCTGCTGCCAGGTGAAAACCTCATAATATCTCCAAAAGGGTCAACTTTTCAGGTATCAAGGAAAAACAACCTATTTTTCAGAGTGGCACCCCTGTGTTTTTGAAGGTATACACTGGGGATTTGAACGGGTTTCATAATCCTCTGGGTCACGACACTTGCTCACAGTATAGTATGGTATGTGTAAAACTAACGTCAATTCAAGTAAAAACATGACAACCACCTAAATCGGAGATATGAGGTCTTCGCCCGACAGCAGCGATATACTGTGACCCTACTGTGCCAATCCTATATATATTTCAACGGTAATTAGATTGACTCAATTTAAATAGCCAGGGAAAAAAGAGGTGGTTAACTCTGTATACCCGGCCGTACCCTTCCACTACTACACTGATGTGAGAAGGAGCACAGACTACTGCTTAAACTACAATGGGCGGTAGGTGCCGTTCGTCTGACCGGCCTGCCATGAGCTGAAGCCCTGTGAGTCACTAGCACAGATCTCCTGCTGCTATGAGAGTTGGGTCACATGAATCAAAACAAGCAGCTCACAGGGAAACTAAAACTGGACTCCGATGGCTGGCAGGCAGTATCCAAAAACAGGAGAGAGAAGGAGGCAGCCAGAGCGACGGTAGGAATACTGAACTTCTGTATTTACGTGACAGAATATGTGATATAGTGTGATGCCTAATAAAGACTTGCTGTTGAAATACATAGTGTGTGTGTGTGTGTGTGTGTGTGTGTGTGTGTGTGTGTGTGTGTGTGTGTGTGTGTGTGTGTGTGTGTGTGTGTGTGTGTAAAGTAATCGTGCCTTTGAATTTTATGCAGATAGGTCAATAAAGTTTCTAGCAGTGCACTGGTTCTGTCTCCTTGGTTGTTGTTGTTGTTGTTGTTTAGTATTTTTACAAAGGAAAAGGGGCAGAGATCACTTCTCAAACAGCAGGCATCATTTGTCTAACTGTCAGACTGATATAACCTGAGCTGAAGTCCCACGGTGGTGCTACGCTGAGAGGCTGTGAAAGGTAATCGTAACGAGGTGACTTCTCCACTCTTCTGTGACGACAACCTTGGGTTTCGAGATGTAAAAAAAATTATCGATCTCCTCCAGATATAGCAGTAAGTGTGTGGACAATCCCGCTGAGCTGAGGGAGATGATGGCGCTCCAGTATAGCGAGGGTACTGTATAGGGGCTATGAACATGTCGATGGCAGTCGTGATGACAAGGCTCCTATAGGCTTACCAAGCCTTACAGACATTGGATTCATGTAGCACACACAATTTGAAGAGGATTTGAAGAGGGGTCATGTACAGTAGCAGCCACCACAAAGTGGATTTGATGATCCCTAATATTGGTGTTGATCCCAAATTCAGATGACTCGGTGGTGCTCCAGTGAAGAAGCTCGATTGCGCAGTTAGCACACGGCGTGCGCATGCGTATGTGCGTGTCCGTGCCTGTGCGTATGCGCGCAGTCGCATGTGTGTCTTTGGGCTGGGGGTGCGTGTGCCTGCGGTACAAAGTGTTGCTGTTCATCATCATATCAAGGTTGGTCTACAGTTACATGCTTTTTTCTGAATATCGAGCTGCGCGTGATTAGACTTAACCACTGTGCTAATTTGTCACGCTTCTCCTTGCATTGCCGCAATAATGTTTTCCAATGTGTTATTGCCTTTTGTTGCTGACAGTGTGATGATGCCTGGAGCTTGTTAATTTTGATTTTGGCAACATGATTTGACCTTGGAGCAATGTATGACAGATAATTATCCTCTCACATTGATGCAGCCTTTAAAGGAAAAGTGATTATCATTGACATGTTATGCAGACAAAAGTCAAGACAGGAATTTTCTTTTGTGCTGGCATGCCTCCCCTCTCCGCTGTTCAATACCTTTAGGACCCTGAGTCATTGTATTCCAAACCATTAAACACTCAATCACCCTCAATCTGTGACACAAAGAACCTAAATTAATTTCTGGCCATGCTTTTCATCACAAACACTGATCGGTATGCCCAAGGTTTCTCTCTGTAACCGAATATAAGGTATTCAGCGTATTGACTGTGTTGTAATGACAGGGCCTGGAGCAGATGAGAAGGCAAGCTATGGAGAAGGAAGAGGAGGGGGGGGGGGGGGGGGGGGGGGGGTGTAGCTTACCCCCGTCGAGACTCAGGGCCAGCCTGGAATCCAGCAGGTTCAATTTGACAGGCTTGATTTGATTTGGTCTGTGCTCAGTTGTACTCTCACAAAATCCATTGAGATGCAATTCACAGAGATGCAATAGCCTAGTCTGGGTTCCTTTAAGCCAATATAAAAACTTAAGAAAAGCTTTTGTAAAGTCTTACAAAGGCACTTCCAAAATGTCAGTGCTTCACAACTTCAAATGTGTCATCATTTGTGTCCTCAAAGTTAGTTAGATATGGATAAAGATCAGTGGATAAAGGCTTCCGCAATTCAAAAAATTGACACAGCCTCTGTGGTTTAAGTGTGTTTGCAAGTTTCTCAAGCATCAGTCAGATACAAAATTGTAGCTCTATTGGTTTCATCGACTTGTGAAGGACAAACACGGCTAATAACACAGTGTACTACCAGCAATAAAAGGTTGGTTTCTTATCTGCTGAAAGCCTGACGGAGTGTAGTAGTGTTTTCAATATTTTCACCACAATATCAAATAAGCCCACCACAAATACATTTCCCAAACAAAAATAATAACACGTTAAATTTGTTTCTAGTTTCACATGCACGCAGTCCTTTTCACTGCCCGACTGTGTACCTTGCCTCTTCAGGCTGCCACCACCACAACTAAACTAAGAACCTGTAGGAAACATTGTAGACGGATGGATGGATGGATACTTCATTCCTACTTTATAATTTCATACTAGATAGCAGGGGAGGGAGAATGAGCGGTGAGGCACATCATACATCATACAGTTTATCTGCAGGGGTGGAGAGCAACTAGGTTAGGTACATTGGTAACATTTTATTTTAGGGGACACAACAATAACGAGAGGACTTAACCAATGAGGAACTATATGTGAACAAGCCACTGATTAGAACAAGGACACAGATGCAAAGCCAACTCGTCTTAAAAAAACAGCAATGCCTGTGAGCTGCCACTAGGGGGCAGAGCGGCTAACCCTGAGTGAATCTTTGAGTGAGAGAATGTGCGGGTGAGTTAGTAACGTTGCCGGTCACGGAGATGCTTCACATCTGAAAATGATAAAAGAGTAGCCACACACAGGTAGCTCCGATGGCATCATTTACTGGGTCTGAGAATGTTTATTTCCCCATATCCCGTCGGTTTTCGCAATTTAACGTGATTAAAATCGGACGGGATGCGCACACTGTACATGATAACCAGCCACACCAGACCTTGACCTGGATGTCAGTCCCCAGTCAATCAACACGGGATGACCCATTTATACCAACAGCTGTCACGGGCTGTTCTCAAGAAGAAACTGCGTTGGTGTGAGGGGGGAGTAAGTGGGTTTACTCAAGCACTTCAGTCAATTACATTTTTTGAATTTAATGTCTGAGCCAGGCAACTGTAAGATAAACCAATCAGAGCAAGCATAATTGGACCACCCAGCCCATTTAACTCATAGAGGTTAACAGGTAAGTTCGGAATTATGATGCTGTCGATCGATAGAGGCCTTTTCGCAGAACAATCCATGCCGTTCTTCATACTGGATACCCACAGCTCCCGCTTGTTAGCCACACAACTAATGCAAAAACAATGGGGCCATGTCCTACTCCACAGTCCACCCAAAAGTAGGTTTCAGCATTTATTTCAGGGCTTGTACAGATTGGAATGTGGAGAAAGGACTCTACCAAATGACAGCATCATTGGTAGGCCTAAGTAGGGAATAGGACTAGGGTTCTAAAATTAAATGTACCCTTCAATGCATCAAGTACTCAATGCCACTTTAAAAGGAGAACCTTGTGTAGAATGTATACTTTAACTTAACTAACTGATACTTTCAATAACAAATACTTCAATAGCTTGTTTTGTTTTTTCTAGTTCTGTCAGGAGATTTGTATGCTCCCTTCATGACTGATTACCTGTCTTTTACACCTCTCTTGCCAAGGTCATAGACGCATACTCATTTAGAAAAGCCGGTTGGCCAATCAAAGACAGAATTGCCAGAACAATTCATTCAGTTAGAATCCTTCATACCATAGATGTGTTTCTCAATTGATCCCCGCGCCTTTCCTCCATTGTGTATGCATGTTGTGTGTCTGGTGCTGGTGTATGGCAGCCATTGAGCCGTCATAGCCGAGGTTTGGTGCTACACATTGGTGGTGGAGGAGGCACTTTCCACTTCTGTAAAGTGCTTTGGGTGTCTAGAAAAGTACTATATAAATGTAATGATCCATTCATTCATTTATTCAATCTCCTCAGTCTGTTGGACAGGTAAATCGATTTTTTTTTTCATCTCAGCGACTGGCGAGCAGTGCTATGTCCATTTTCAGGGGTTGCTTATTTTATAAAACTAATATAATCTTTTATGTCACCCCTCAAAATGCTGGGTGGTAGACCGCTATGTAACACTACTGTAATGTTGATGGTTTTTGTTGTTTCTATAGATCATTTTACTGTTTGTAAACAATGATGACGTTTTGGGAATCCACGCACAAATTGGTTCAGAAAGTCTCCGGGGAAAGTCTCTGGATGAACATCAAATATCCTGAAGTGGAGTCATGCACAGTTTCGCAGTTTGGTTCCGGAAGCAGAGTTTTGCCCATAAGGTGATGTTGATGAAAAACTGGTCTCTATAGAAACTAAAATAATATTTAGATTCAGATTAGATTCAGATTCAAATTTATTGTCATTATACAGCACAAGTACAGTACAACGAAAAGAAGTTTGGCATCCATCCAGAGTGCAAATGTTACAGTAAAGTGCAGTAGCTATATACAATGTACAATATACAGGTGATATACAGTTTTTTATTCTTTTATTTTATTTACAGTAGTGTTACACACAGTAGCCTAGTTTACCACCCAGTAGCATCTTGGATCTCTTTTCTCAGAGCGTATGAATCAGAAGTAAGAAGATGCCATGTAGCTCAGCAATCTGGGGCACATACCAGTATAGCCTGACACGTCAGACCCATGGAACGTATGGGAGCTGGCTCTCCACTGGGTCTGAAATTGGTACATTGAGAGATGAACACACAGCTTGCCGGCGAATATAGTTGTCAGTAAAGTCAATTTGACTTACCATGGTGATGTGGTGGTGTCTTGTCTCTTGTGCCGCAATTAATTCTCAGTGCTGTGATTACATTAAAGTGCAGGAAAAAGATTATCTCTCCATTTATCTGTGTGTTGCCAAGGCGATGGGCAGTCAGTGTGCGCTCAAATAGGGGCTTTTATATTAAGGTTTAGAATAGCCGGCATGTGCAAGTTTTGCCTTGCTGCTGTTGTTAATACAGAGAGGGGCACAAAATCATCCTTTCCCTGTACTTGAATGTAATCACAGTGCCAGGAATTCATTATGGCATGAGACACCGCCACATCATGGGGGAAGTCAAATTGACTTTATTGACGACCATTTTCGGCAGCAAGTTATTCGTTTATTTCTCAGTGTGCTGCTTTCAGACATACGTTCCATGGGTCCGATGTGTCAGGCTAATGCCAGTACAGTACTAGTAAAGACATGGGTTTAAGTCTCATGTCGCTCTTTTAATGTCCCTGTCTTTCTCTCCTATATACCATCCAATAAATATAATATGCACTGTAGGCAGTATACTGTGTTGAATAATGATGTAAGTTGAAAGCAATTCTTTTTCTTTCTCTTGTGGATACATTTCCTCTGCTACGTTAGCTTTCATTTAGCCTAATTGAGCGTAGGCAGTGCACTAATAAAATATCAATTGCAACATGTGTTCAATTTTGTTCCGTTTCTGGAATTATGTTTGCTTCTTTCTTCCATTTTGAAAGATTTTTTACTGTAATTCTCATGACAGCTGCACACACACACACACACACACACACACACTGAATTCATTAAATAGCTGTGTATGTACACAGGCACGCTCACATGGACAAACAAACACAAATTAATTTCACTGTTGTCTCTCAAGCCTCTAATTGTTTAAGTAAATCACTTTGTTTATCTCATTTTAACATGATTCATCTTAAGGCCAGTGCAGACTTGAACGTCATAATGTCGCCGGAGCTCCGCCTACCGGCGAAGCCTACGTGCACCTCTCCAAAAATGTAACCACACATACGGCAAAGCAGCACCGAAAGCGCTGTGATTAGCCCCGAACGCACATTTCCGTATTTACCTTGATAAAAGACAACATTGCTCTCATGTGGAGGAGAGATTAGCAAACAATGTTCGCCTATATATGTAGTATTTGTAAAGATAGCAAGAAGCCACATTGTGGGAGATAGCCCAGAACATTGGTTTGTACACTTTGGAATGCGTGCAAAAGACTTGCCCTCTGTTGTTTCCTCTCATGGCTGTCTGCCAATGTTAAACACCAGAACATGGATTAGAATTGTGATGACGACAACAACATAATTATAGAAAGCTCTGATTGTCCCAATGTTCCCACTGTCCAAACTCACGAAAGTTAGCCAACAAAACACCCGCGGCACTGGCCACAGAGGTCTGTCTTGGCCTTTAGCCAGCCAACCCCATCAAACATCAGACATCCCCCGGCGGGCAACACCTTCTCGCTGTGTTTCTCTTCATACAGTCGCTCTAACTCCCTTTCAAACTACATGGTACTGTTTTCAAGGTGTTAAAGGAAAATACATTCTTTTCTTTTTTTCTTTTTTTAAACTTTTTGGCTGATTTCCTTCATCATACTATGTATGTTTTCCACCTCAATGTTATAATTTGGGGCCAGGCCCCTTCAGCAATATATATCCTATTGGATTTAGAGCTGTGGGTTACACAATTTAATTTAATAAGTACTGAAATACCCCGGTCATCATTTTGCTGTGCATCGCTACAGCGCTTTCGGAATCCGGTATCTTGGTCCGACACCAAAACTGCAGCTTGGGGCTCATACTTGTAAGTCTTCCTCTCCCAGAGAGGTGGAACCAGTTATTGTGATGACTATAATTAACTTTGCTCTCTTTACTAACTTAGGGAGCACCACACAGAATACAAAAAAAAAATCCCCCCTAAAATATAATAATAATAATAATAATAATAATAATAATAATAACTTGGGGTCCTCTAATAATGGACTGCATTTTAGAGTGTCAAATTACCTTCTTTCAAAATACACACAGTAGGTAATGCTACTTTCAACACGTCTTGTCATGAACCAAGACATCCAAAAGGTTTTCACGAGAATGTTTTTTTTAGCATGTTAACATGTCTTAACAAAGCCAGTACAACTAAATGGTGGACCGAACGATTACTCAAAAAAAATTCCATGAAAGACATTCCTTTTCCACCAGCGGTTGTATGAAGACTTCATAAAAACCTTTTGGATGGACATGCACTTGATGTCCTCCATTAGTTCTCACTGTGCGCTCCATCTCCAATGGGAATACGCCTCTGGGCTTTATTGTCTTATCCTGACCTTTTCAGGGGGGGGTTTTATTGCATGAGACTGTTATATCTGGTGGAAATGTCCATATTTTAAAGGAGAAATGTCAAATAAATTCAATCAATCAATAACTTCCACTGTGTAATGGATGGTCTCTGGTCACAGTCAGGCAACTCACATTTATTCAACACTTGACCTTGGCCTGCTTCACACCACAAACCCTCCAGTCACCACTACCACCACTGCAACCGCCACATTTCAGTTTATTACAATGTACTACTTGTAAAGGATCCAATTCAAGTTGCTAAGCGGGCAGTGTTTCAACTTAGGCAGGAGTTTACAGCATTATCACGAGGCATCAACTACCATATGAAAAATCTCCTCTTTCCCTGCTCCCCCCCCCTCTCTCCTTCCTCCTCATCCTCCACCTCTCTGAATAGCCTCTTCCTGATTAGTTTGTGTTCTACACAGTTTATCCTGATTCAAATCAACCAAAGTTCTGCCTGCTGCACCCTGAGCTTCTACGTGGCAGGGGCCGACAGCTCTCCACTATAAAGAAATAATGACAGGGAGGTTACACTAGGAAGTCACTGCACTCTCTGGGGGAGAGGAGTTTATATTTCCTGGTCCCCTGTGTAAAGCACCAGCCTCTATATAAAGAAATATTTAGATGTGACAGTTTAGTGTCTGTCTGAGATTGACAAAATGTCCTTTTAAGAGGGGAAGCGCAGGGGAGGATGAGAATAAATGTGACATCTGCTAGAAAGGTATGTTTGATGGTACCGCTGAGGCAAAACACGTGCTCCTGACGAAGACGACGATGAAGAGGCTGCCAGTTTATTTGAGCAAACATGTCCGTTTCGTGAAATGTCAGCTAATTTTCGCGTTTTGTAATTCCCATTTTGATTTATTTCTCTCGGGAGCTCCTCTTACGACTGAAACGGACTCAATCAGTTTGTGTTTGTATAAGCATGGCATCAAAAGCTCGCAACAGAAAAATCCACTGGAACACAACAGAAGCCCGCGGTCATGACATCTCGCATTACAGTGAGATTGTACTGACATATTTTCGGACATGGCATTTGAAAGCATGAGCAGCTGATTATTGCTTGTGAAAATGGTATTCTTTCAGCTT
>OMKL01046036.1:0-13014 GCA_900302295.1 Parasudis fraserbrunneri
CACTCCTGTTGGTGGATCTGAAATTCAATTTACAGCCACAAACAATACCCTGCAAGCAACATTTTTGCCACTGACAATAAGATGATTGGTCAAATGGCAATAGAAATGTCACAAATAGCAAGCATCACCATGTTAATGTTGACAGCTTTACCCAGGACACATTTCCCATTTCCTGTTTTGAAACTTAAAAGCCCTGTGGTTGTCACACTGAAATCGATGATCACAAAACCTTTTTTGTCAACTCTAGTTTACGTCAGGGTGGGACATGAGGTCTCCACTGAGGTTAAAGGGATCATTCAGATTTTTGGAACTCTAGCCCTATTTCATCTTACAAGCTGACTGAGACTCACTGAAATTTACTCCACAGGGCACACAAAGTAAATTTCAGCAAGCCTCAATCAGCTAGTACAGACAGAAGCATGACCCCAATGACTTTGTATTGGTTTGTGGCCAACTATCCGGAGCTAGTATGAGGGACAGCATGGATTGTGCTGAGAAAGATCTCTACCAATCATCATCATCATTGGTAAGTAAGAAATAGGGCTAGGGTTAAAAAAAAATCTGAACCATCCCTTTAAGGTTATGGGGTTAAATTAAGGGTTGTAACATGTTACACTACGCTACACTAGCTACACATCACAGCTGGTAAAATGTATATTGATTAAGATTAATGGGTGACGGTACATCATATTAAAAATTTTCTTATTCGTATTTTGTAGTACCTAAACATGAAATTCAGGCCACTTATTTGTCAAACACTAACCCCGAAGTTGTTGAAATGGTCCAGTTTGTCAAAATTTCAACTGAGAATCTGCCTGCTTTCTGGATGCTGACATCTTGATTTGAACATTCAAATCATTATTTTCACCCAAGGTCACGTTTGATTCAACAAGTCAGCGTCCAGAGAGCAGACAGACTCCATTGAAATTTTGAATTTTGGGGTGAGGATAAGTGGCCTGAATTTCATGTTTAGGTAATGGAATGCGTCCGAGCATGAAAAATGAAATTATATGATATAACATCGCCCATAGGGGCTTTTATCTCAGCCAACGTTAATTTTACTAGCTTTGATAGCCTATGTAGCAAGTGTATCGCATTACATTACAGATGAGTACCGGCAAGGTAAGAGTTAGGTTTATAAACAACATTTTAGTTGAAAATAATGAGGAGTTCAAATATATGCCGCCTAACCAGTTCTTAGGCGGGCTCAGATGGCGTGGAAAAAAGACATGTGGTTGTCACAATTGTGTCACTGCTGAAGCATTTTGATGGACGCTTACACAACGTCGCAACACAGAGATGTCTTCTGCGAGGAAATGCTAACCAAATCTCAGCATCGGTCTTTCCCACACTCCCTCCTTGCAGCAAAGGTGCTCGAAAAGTGCGTAGAAGTTGTACAATCCCAGCATAAGTCTAAAAAACGGCAAATGTTTTAGGCTTTTAGCACTTTTCCATCTCCTTTGTGTGCTAACTCTCCTGCCAGTTCGCCTCTTCACAATAAAAGTTCTGTGAAGGCACAGTTCTCGATATTAGAACTCTGCTAGTTCTATTGTAGCTATAATACATTAATTGGTCATCAGCTAATTGCAGATTCCTACAGATAATTACTTGATATTCATACTGTAAGTATATATTTGGTATATCCGAGAATTGTGTGCTTCCCGAATTGCCTGAACTGAAAGGAATTTTGGGGGAAAAAAAGAAAGGGTATTTGGGCGATGAAGAGGTCTGGATCCGGGCTACTGTACCACACACTTGAAAAAAAGCTCTTGCACTACAAAATTGGCATGAGAGTGTTGTGTTAAAAATCACATTAGCTTAAACCCCTGCACAGGAAGTGCAGCCAGGCAAATCATACTGGTTGAGAGGATTGGGCAGTGGTGGGAATAGACCTCTCACGTGTCATAATTTGTCTGCCCAAATAAGGGAGGGCGGCTCATTCAGCATGGGGAAATGAATAGGTTATGAAACTAACTTCGTCTGTGGTTCACACAGGCTCATTACCTTGAACAAGATCTTCAAAATATTGATCTCTGATCATTTCAAAGCAGCGGTTTAAAAAAAAAAAAAAATCACTAGCCAAAACTAGCTTAGCATTGCAGCTCAGCTCAGATCATTTAGTGTTAGCAATGTGGCTCTTCAAATTAGGCTAGTTAAGCAAGCCATATAATCCTCCTGTAAAATGTCACTTTACCTCTCACCCCAAATGCAGTACAAAGGACAACATTACTGGTAAACGGGAAAGGAATACACTGTTCATGTTTGCCATAGGCAAAAGAAAAGGAGCTTAGCGGGGTTTTTTGTTTTGTTTTTCAAAATAACGACAACATTTGAGAGGTCTATAAACTCACTTTTGGAACCATACACATACAGAACCTCCCATAGGATTATACTATTAACTAAACAAAGTAAACTATACTGTTAACTAATCCAAACACTGACCATTTAATGCTATATTCTTTACAGATCTGAACTCTGTAGCCATAGCGCTGGAGATGGCAGGGAAGTTCGGGGTGACAGCAGCGTTTGCTATTGTCTATGCATACTCGGCAGAGCTCTACCCCACTGTGCTGAGGAATACAGCCATAGGCGCTTGCTCTATGGCCTCCAGAGTAGGCAGCATTTCTGCCCCATTCTTTATTTATTTGCGTAAGGAAACTTTTTTTTTTTCTGCACTCTCAGCTTTCTGCTTTGTCTAGACTTCCCCTTCAGTTGACTTACTATTGTGGATTGGTTGATATCGATCCAAGAACTCCTCAATTCAGTCATTCATGCTGGCCTCTGTTGGTCTATTAACATTGGCCTATTAAGCAAAACAGAAACAAAGGTATATGTGGTCAGAATGGCTTCAGTCAGTCTTTATGGTTAACATTTGAAACCATCCCTATTACATTTGCAAAACAAAGATTCTCCATCACTCGATTAGTCTCTCATTAACTAAAAAAACATTCTAAAGACTACTACTACTTTTATTCTGTATTTTTAGTCAAGAGATTATTTTGGATTCAGCACAGATCTGTCTCTCTTTTTCCTTAACAAGCCCCTTTCCTTTGCCCGTTAAGCTAACCCATAATTTGTTAGCAGCACTGCCCACAGTGTTAGGCACTGTTAGAGACTCAACCAGGAATTCACACTATGACACTTTAGGAACAACTTTAGATGGGAATACCTACTATGCAGGTCCAATAGGTCTGCGTCAACGGTCATCCATGGTATATTACTTCAAATAATCCCATCCTCCCATTTAGGGATTTGCCCAGGATTAAACCTTAAACACTTTTTTTCCACACACTTTCTTCAGTGTCACATACGCTACAATTAGTTGTTTCAACACACATTGGCCTGTTTCTCCAGCTTAACCATAGCCTTCCTTTCCAAAGGCCCCGATTGTTTATGAATGGCCTTCACCAGGAGAGCAGTCCATTTAATTGAAACTTTTTCTCCTACACATGGAAGTGCATCCCATAATTTTTCCTCCAACATCCTAAGGCAATGTGATTGCGCTATCTTATTAACTTCACTTAAGTGTCTTCACTGTCCAATCTCTCAGTGTTTTTCATAACCACCTGATAAGCCCTTCTTGCTACCACTGGTATACAATTCCCATTCACTCACACTTCCCATTCTCACTCTGTCTGACCCCCTCCACCACTGACCCTTACTTCCCATTATTACTCTGTCTGACCCCCTCCACCACTGACCCTTACTTCCCATTATTACTCTGTCTGACCCCCTCCACCACTGACCCTTACTTCCCATTATTACTCTGTCTGACCCCCTCCACCACTGACCCTTACTTCCCATTCTCACTCTGTCTGACCCCCTCCACCACTGACCCTTACTTCCACAGAAGGCGATGGGGAATTCTCTCAGATTTGACCTTACTGGAGTATCAGGCCTTGCCAGAGTGAGGATTGTACCATCCTCCAGTTCACAGGGTTCCTCTGCAGAAACAATGGCAGGCTGAAAGAGAGTGAATGGTTTGGGGCAAGCTGTGTCATCCTCTGCCCGACTGTGGGAGTGAATGCAGGGAAAGGAAAGACACCTGCACTCACCTCCAGCCTGACAGGAGGCTGCAAGAGCATAGATTCGTGAGAGGAAAGCCTTGGCAAAATCAAGCATTCTGGGCTGCAACAATAAGAAAATCCCCACGAAATCCTGGTCGAACTGTCATTTCCTCAAAAATGTCCTGCGGAAAAAATAAAGTGATAGCCAAAACGGACACAATACACGTGCTTCACAATGTTTTGCTCAGTAAGAGTTCAAAAATATAAATAGAGTCCGACTTGACAAGTGGCGTCCTGCTAATCACGGCCCAGCACAGTCCAATGTGAAATTGTGTCACTCTATGCTGAACTAATGACTAATTTCTGGAGACATTTGGTGCTGCCTCCCTTCCGCTTCATATTATAGACTGAGGCCCCTGGTCGAAAAGTCAAAGAGTAGGTTAGGTTAGGTCACCAGCAATTTCTTCACTGACTTCCATCAATGGGACATAACTCAGCATTCTGTGGTCAGCAACTAACACAACTATATATGATGGGTTTCATAAGATGGCAGAAATATTGGATGTAGATAGGATGACCATTAAATAGAAGAACATTGCCCAGCCTGGCTGGTCTTTTTGATCCCTGGTTATGTCTCTGGGTTCTTCTTTGAACTGGCTTTTGATATTTCTGATGAAACACCTTGCTGTCACCTCCTTCTTCCTATCCTCTAACTCTCCGTATCTGTCTTTGGAAAGAACATAGATTCCTTATTTGCTCTTTTTGGTTTCCCCTCAACCCTTTGGAATCATTTCCATAAAAACCTTGTTATAATATGCTTCATTTGAAGGAAAAGGATATATTAGCTAAATAAATAATTTATTTCCCCAACTGCTTTAAACTGAAATGAGTGAGACCATTTCAAACCCTTACTACATCTACTCACAACTTCAAATGCTTTTTTAAAGCCTCTCTCCTTTGGTTGAATTGCTTTTAGCTATGGTACAATACAGTTCTAATCCAAGCTGTTTGTCTCTCTCCTCCTTCCTTGACATGGTGCCACAGGAGGCTATTCCGTGTCACTGCCTTACATACTTATGGGAAGTCTTACTGCTCTGTCTGGGTTGCTTAGTCTCCTACTCCCTGAGAGCTATGGAGCGCCTCTTCCTGACACCATCGCTCACATGCAGAACTTCCCTGGGTGAGGCCTCACTCCCCTGTCATGTACTAGCCTGCTGTACCCGTGTCAGATGTGAATCTGCTCTGATTCATAGTGTTTATGTAAATATAATAGTAATTTATATTTGATACATTTGATAACAATTACAATTTTCATGAAATTAAAATGCATCAACATACGATTAAAAGTGTCACACATGCTGAACTTCCCTTTGTAAGGCTGCTGTCTCTGTCTGTCTATGTATGCCCTCTACTGGAGAAAAGCTGTAATGTCACTTGCATTGACCACTTCATTTCAAAAATATTCATCGGACAATCCCTGCATAGGACAGTTGAGCAAAAATAATTGTGAATTTGTGAACACAGTATATTATTATTTCGAATAGCAGAATCATACTAGCTTTGTGTTTTTCAAATTGTGTGGTGTGAGACTGTGTACAACTGATGTTTGCCACAGATATTAGAGGTAACTGATTTTTTCTTCTTTCCCACAGGTGTTGTAAAAAGAGACCATCTTACAAACCCAGCCAGGCCACAGGAGAGGAAGAACATGGCACAGAGTTGTTGTGATGCCTTGTTGAACAAGCAGCTGTGTTCATATCAGACTTGCATCAAATTCTGTGTGTGATGATGAGTACAGAATATGAAGCCACTCTCTCTCTATGCATTTGACATGATTTGTGTGATGATGAGTACAGAATATGAAGCCACTCTCTCTATGCATTTCACATGATGTATGTGATGATGAGTACAGAATATGAAGCCACTCTCTGCATTTCACATGATCCAGCATCAAGTGCAATTATTACATTACCCTGTTGTTTATCGTTTCCACTTGCTTCCAAGTTTTTATTGTATTTTTTTATTTTTTTATTATCATAGGCCTAATATATTCTCTAACTTGGTTCCTCATTATTATAGAATATAGGTTTTGATGTTCTGATGCCAAAAAATATATTTTATCCATGTCTAATACAAGGTCGGTTTTTATAACACTAAGTATCTAACTTATTTCCCTTCCTACATTTTCCTATCCGGCTCTTTGCAGAATTTTAGATATTTGATAGCCTGACAGGCTGTGCCATGCAGAATATCATCGTTTAAGAAATGACAGAGCTTTATCATATTATTCTTCACAGCTTCTAGTGCATATTTTGTCAGCATCTTTGTACCTGAAGATCAATGTCCAGATGAAACAGTCAGACACTGAAATAAATAAATCCTCTCCAAAGATGTAAATATAACTCAACTGAAATGATTTAATCAGCCATGTTGTCTGTGATAGAACACTTTAGACTACACTATAGTATAGGGAGTATCATCATATCAAGATGTGTAAAAAAAGAAAAAAAAGAAAAAAGATTGAGCTGATGAAAACAACTTTTATAATAACACTATTACAAAGCAGTACTTCCCTGTCCAGATTAGTAGTTAAAGTGATCAGAATTTACTTTCTAGGAAGACCCCAGGCTTAGTATCCTGTTGTTTAGTGGTCCTCCATCCTTTATTGTGGTAGGCCTACAGTGCATGGTTAGTTGAACCTAATATTGAAGACCCACCCCTTTTTCATGTACTTCAAATGTCTGGGACACTGCGCTTTGAAAATTATATCGGGAGCAGGGGTGTAAAGTAGCTCAATAAATTTACTCAAGTACTATACTAAAGTACAATTTTGAGGTATTTGTACTTTACTTTGGCTCTTCCTTATTAGAGGAATTTGTACTTTATTCCACCACATTTCAAAGCAAAAACCCTAGTTTTCAATTGACTGTATTTAAACTACCAGCAAGTGCTACTGTAGTTTTCTTTTAATAAAAGAATTTTTACATGAAAGATTTTTGTGTAAAAAAGATCAAGTTGTGCCTGGATGGCAAGCATGTGTTTTCTGGCCAGTGGTATTTTCTCCCAACCTCATACTATGCGGGTAAGCATTGTATAGGTTGGGTATACCAGCTAGGGTAGCCCCGCTACCAAAAAGAAGAATGGATGCTTTGGTAGCTACTTGTGTAACAATTGCACCCTACTTCCACTACAAGGGAATGGCCCATTGGCCATTTTGTTTCTTGAATTTAACTGCCTTGTTAAACATAGACCATTGAAGTTCAATGATTGTTATGACCCAGGCCTCTGACTCACTGAACCTACATGTATTTATGTAGTTAAGTTATGTATCATAACTTGTCTAAGAGAAAGATATAAAAGTGCTAAAGGTAAATTAAATTGCTCTAATGGAGGCATGGACTCACTGGTGTCTTGTCAGCTTCTCTGTCACGGACATTCGGTCAGCCTCGCCCCTGCTTCGGTGAGCAGCCCCAACATGGTTGGTAGAGTTCAGCTTAATGGGTGGCTGATGGTCTTTCATGGCAGTATCATAAACGAAAACAGTCCACAAAACAACAACAACAACAACAACAAAAATAATAATAATAATAATAATAATAATAATTGATACTAATATACAACCCATCACCATCCCTTTACAGATCTAAATTGTAAATACGGGATACCATAATCACACAAAAAAAGTCATCTAATATTTCCCCTTCAAGAAAGTGAGTCAGTTTCCTCAGCCTCGCACCTGCCACACACTACCGCCTCTTTCAGCTCCAGTATAGGTATGATTTCCTGCCTCTGCGAAGTGCGTTTTCCTGTGCTACGAGAGTGATGGGACACAACCATCTGACAGGGGAACCCCGGGATTGCTAAGGAAAGAAGGGGAGCACTGTATCAGGTCAGCTATTGTTATGGTACAGGCATTGCAGGACGGGATGAGCTTTGATTTCAGACAGATGAGGGAGGATATTGAATAGCTCAAATGGTTTAAGTAAACCCCATGAGCAGGCGATGTCAGATGGACGCGCACATTCTTGTAATACCTCTCCCAACGTCAGAGGGACGTGCTTTCAGGCTCTGGTGTTACTTTTCTGGTAAAATTACATATTTAAATATTGTCTGTTTGTGGTACCACTTCAGTCAGGAAATTGACAGCAGCAAAGTTTCCATTTCTCATTTCACTCTGAAAAGGGTGTCCTGGGACCCAAGACACAAATGGCTGCGTCTGGTATCGCCCACTGTAACAACCCCCCTCTGCTCACCATTTGGCTCTCCTTCTAGGGAAACTGAAGGACAAATGCAGGTTCGGAAAGAAACAAAGGTACTAAAGGTACAACAACTCAAGTGTTGTAATTTAGTTAAGAATTTCCACTTTAGGGAACTTTTTTTACTCCACTATATTTCAAAGGAAATACCCTACGTTTTACGCCAGATTTTACACAGATTCTGCCAACTTAATGAGGAAGTAATCACAGCCAGTACAATTGGACCAACAACCACTTTAAAATAATCTTTAGAGGTCAATGCCTTGAGGGTTGAAAGCTCCCATGAGACCCCAAACACACACACACACACACAGCACCGTGACAAGTGTCTGGTGAAGAAAAATGACCAAATAGAATTAAAAAATTTCAAATCATTATTTTAGAACCGTTTTCATCACAGCAAAGCACAGTAAGCAAACGCACAACACATTCAAGTTGGAAAGACAAACCAATAAGGCCGAAGCATTTGAAAAGGCGTACTTTTAATTGTTTGTTTTTTTCTTCCCTTGAGGGGGGTCAGGTCAGTGAGGAATGAAGGCAAAATATCACACCAATCCATGACACACATCTTTCATCTATTATCATCTTAAATATCATTATGTACAATCATTCATACAGTACAATACATCAGCTTAGCCTAGAAAATATTGATTGTACACAAATAAAATCTCAGTTCATAAATCTCAATTCTCTCTCAGCAACAATCTAAAGACTACTTTTAAGAGTGACTTTTGCCACTGTTAATCACTAGGCTAATCAATATTTTACCTTCTACAAATTTATTACAGAAATAATTTCTAGTAGTTTAGTTCATTCTGACATCTGGGGCAGTTTACTGTGGGATTTTGGGGCAGATCATTGTGGGGTTTAGGAGGAAGGATGCTTGGGGGGGGGTTCAGGGCAAGGTCACATGTTTGGCAGAGCAAGGTCATCTTTACAGTTAGTTAATATTGCTGTGTCGAGGTCAAAAGGATCATACACCTTAAGTATGGACAGAGAAAACATTTCAGATTCACAACAGGCTGTGGGTGAAGTGGAGAGACTTCCAGAATGCCTCAGTTAAGTCAGAATGCAACATGCCTTTTTGACACATCGACATGTCATCAGGATTCAGACGACAGAGTAGCACACAATACAACTTAGTGAGTAAGATCAAGATTAAATCTTCAGATCCAATTTGAAAGATATTTGCCTCAAGAACCAACTCCAATTTCCAAAGATTATATCTGTTATAAGCCAAAACTGTGGATAGTGCCTCAGCCAGAGTCAAGTTTAAATCAATAACTGGTAACATGGCATAATGCCAGTCCATGCAAGCAGACATACAAAAAGGCCAAGTGTACAGCATCTCTACAATCATACAAACCAACAGCCAGGGCAGCCCCTTCTTAGTCAATTAATCGGTCGATTTGATCTCAGTCGACCAAGGTTTTGTTAATCTATTTGTTAGGTTTCATTTATGCATTTTTCAATGCTGAATGAGGTATTTCCTGAAAAACGATAAGCACATCTCTTGTAAGCTCTAGATTTAAAGAGGTCATTCTGCATGCGAAAGACGTGTTTTTACAGGTTTGTCAATTAAATCAACATCTCGATTAGTTGACAAATTCCATGACTATTAGTCGACTAAGAATCTATTTCATTGAGGACAGCCCTACCAGCACCCACACTTGGTATCATTGCCTGCCAGGCAAATGCACAGGAGACAAGACACTGGAGGAATAACTAACTGATGGAGATCTTATGGAGTTCTCTCCATTTCTTCTGCACTAGAGGAGTTTAATGCAGCATAGTACAGAGGAAGTATTCCTTTTACTGGTCAGCATAACGTTCTTTTGACTTCAGAGAGCCATGACACTGGTCAAAAACTATATATCACTGTTGAGAAACCGCTTTTGAAACCCCATGAGTCAAAAGAAGCAGACATTTATGGATCAAATACCCATTAAATAACGTTCTCTGCCTCATTCGAACTAATCTGATCTACAAATTGACCATTAATGGAATATAAATGACTGTGGATTTTATTGGGGTTTTTTTCTCTTCTGAAAAACAATTTCAATTTAAAAAGGTCTACGGGACAGTATGGCAACACCAACAGAATAAGATACACACCTCTGTGCCTTTATTTATGAAGCATCTTAAAGTAGGAGTGCTAATCTGAGACCAGATTGTTGTGAGGTGTATATGGTCATGTGACCTGAGCAATGATCCTAAATCAATACTCCTATTCTTAGAAGTGTGATAAATATGGGCCCTGATTAAGCCAATATATACACTTGTGATGTTTTTCATGTTTTTACAAAGCAGTTTGTGTCATTTTCAGTGTCAATCTGTGGTGAAAGGCAATAACAAGTTGATGGTCTGCCTTTGAACGAGTTCTTTCGTTAGACCAAGCTTTCCTAACCTTGAGGTTGGGACCCAATGAGGAGTCCCCTGATATGAAATTGGCAAAATTCTTCAACTAAAATGACTGTAATAACATCTGATTGTCTTTTTCAAATGGAAAAACTACAGCCAGTGGCTTTTGGAGAGCACAGAATATAATACATCCAGTATAATACCTTTTGAAATGTGTCAAAATCGCAAACACTTAATATTTGCAGGAACTAGTTGAAATGTTGTGATTTCAAAATTGTGATTTTCTCAAAAGACTGGTCTCCATTTAAGTATCACTGGTAGAGAACTGAACTAAGGGGATTTTACAAGTACCTAAGTTGGCATTCTGGCTGACCTGCTGTATGACCTTATAACCCTACACTCAACTACTATCTGTCAAAGACAAAAGCCAAGTTAAAGCAATATTTCAATGTGTATAACACTTGCATTTTTTAAATACACATACCTTAAAAGTAGTTAACAATCAACCTCCAATATATGTATATTCAACACAGAAAAAAGTATTGCCATAGTTCATGTGTTAGAATCGAAATATGACTGTATTGACTGATTTTCAAAATAGAAGCTAGTGGGTGACATCACTAATGACAGCAGAGCAGGCTGGATGATGAGCAGAATGGTTGACTGATCATAAACTCAACAAGCCCATGCATGCTAAAAAGTGAAAATGTTCTACACAACCCAAATACTGGGTAACAATTTGCAATAACCATCCTTAATAAATGGGTAATTATAATATTTGTTAATTATTATTTTATTGTTAACTAGCAATTAATTAATGTTTTGTTTTGAACTGTTTACTAATGTAAGTAAGTGGTATAGAATAATGTGGTTATTAATGTAATAAAACAAGTTTATCATTTATGTATTGTATAATAACTACTAAGAAATTATAACAATTCCTTTCTTGTTATGTTAGTGAGCCATTATTGACAGTTTATTATCCAGTTTAAAACAAAAATTAAACATTGATCAATCTATTTATTGAGGATGGTTATTAAAAGGTGTTACCAAATCTTGTTTTAAGAGATAATGACAATGTCTATTTTAGGCTCCATTTTATAATCTTGATCCCTTTCCCTTTTCTGTGAACTGGGGACACAAAGATGGACCCAAGCCAGTGTGGTTTCCAGTAGTTGTGGCAGTGTTTTGTCAATGGTCATTATATACCATTTAAAGTAAATCATTTAGGTTTTTTCAGGTCACAATTTCAAATCTGTAACATGAACATGTATTGCATTTTCTATCTTATTGCAACAGACTGTATCACTAACACTCAGAAACACCCACTCACGCTGCCCGTACATTGTCCTCTGCACTGCACCACAGGATACAGTTGGTTAGAACTGATTTGATTACCTTAGCAAATATAAAGATAACATTCAAATTAAACAAAATCTAGGCTTAACACAACATTTTGTGTTCCAAACTACAAACAAGTGTGTAAGAAATCCTTCCAAAGAGAGACAGTATTTGATTTAAAATGTACATTGATTTGAAATGTACAGACATTTCATTTCCAGTGTACCGTAAAAATCCTCTTCTTTTCCTGTCTAGAGTTAGAATTTGTAGTGCTTTTTTCTTACTAAGCTCTCTTCCTCCAGGCCACCTGTCATTCAAAACATAAGCACACCGTCTACAGTGTCTTGGAGCAAAAACAAAAAAGGTTTGGAAGAGTTTTGCTGTGGTTATTGGTTGTGTTTCAGGGTCTCTGTAGTCACTCAAATTGTGCAACAAATGCTTTTACCGTTTCCTCTGTCCATCCTTTCTTTTGTCTTTGTCGTCACCGCTTCGACGCTGTTGGTTTAGGAACTAACCTCATAGCACTTGGGAGCACTCGAGAAGTGCTGTAGTGACCGTTGAAAAAGACTTAACGAAAACTCACAGAGAAAGAGAGAGAGAGAGTGGAAAAAGAAAGGGGGATGAGTGGCACCGTTTTAGTATGGGAGAAAAGAGGTGAACAGTGTCACCGGAGGAACGAAGGACAGAGAGAAGGTGAGTGAAAAGAGAGAGGGGGAAGAGAGAGAGAGAGAGAGAGAGAGAGAGAGAGAGAGGCACTAAACAGCTCTCTGATCACCGACTGTTCATGATACTGGCCACTTGGATTCCCTGCTGCCTTTCAGCTCATTCACTGACATATAATGCCATCCGTTTATCTAGTCATCCATCTAACATTACATATTATGTTCATCCATCCACCGTCTGTATGTTTCTTTCTGTGGTGGTTCTCTTTAAGGTGTTTTTTTTTTTCTTCCTTTTTTTTTTAGGTAACAGGTGGTGGTGGTGGAGGTGGTGGAGGAGGAGGAGGATGAGGAGGAGATGGAGGAGATAGTGGTCCTGGTGGTGTCCCC
>OMKL01046040.1:0-17258 GCA_900302295.1 Parasudis fraserbrunneri
GATGTTGTGGTGCAAACCTGATCACCCCACGCTAGAAGGTATCTGGGATGAGGTCATCTCTTTCTGTGCTCAGGCAATAACGGAAATGTATTGAAATAAATGAATTGTAATAGTTTCATTAGCCTAAATGTTTGTATTAACGGCAAAGTTATGGCACAATATCGCTCATTCAAAATGGAAATAGAGTGAGGTTGAAGTAAGAGATGTGGCCGAGTAGATGTGTGATAGGGTAAGTACTATCTGATCCTAAGTGGATAGAGGAAATCTCTCTTTCACCTGGGTAATGGAAAAACTTTCATTAAAACATCCAGTGGTGAGAGCAGTGAAAGTATGCAGACCCAGAGGGCATGTTCCCGTCATGCTCCTGTGACCTATCATACGTTATTCTACTGTACCACTTCAGGGAGAGCATTAAATCTGCACTGTGCGATTGTGGGAGGAAAGATGAATCATAGAACGATCACTCGAAAATTTTCGGAATTATTCTTTTTATGTCATCATAAATCAAAACAACATGTTTTTTGAGGCAGAGCGAGGCAAATGCATGCCTCGAAGATAGTTCTTGTAAATATGTACCGGTATTGTAAATTAAATTGTTGGCCCTGGCCTGCACTTGTAAACACTGTGAAACAGTCACTTTCTTCATAACTTTCTATCTTTACACAGAGTTCCAAGGACCCAACTTTCCTCTAAGGACTGTTTGTTGATTCAGTTATGAAAATGAATGAATGGCTCCATTTCTATAGCGCTTTTCTAGTAGCCTACTTGTACCACTCAATGCGCTTTATACAAAAATAAATATACCAAAGATTTTATTTATTGTTATTATCGTTATTATTTTGTTTCCCTCACAAAACGACACAGTGCCGCTTTAACCACTGTTTACTCTTATGCCACTGGAGTAGAATGCCAGGTCCTCTCTGGAGCTCACTCCTGCTGTGTTGCAAATGGGGAGGTGGGCTTGAGAGATGAAAGACTCTGTGAGAACTGTTAGCAGCTGCTGAGACCCTGGATCAATAAATCAATGTTCCTTCCCTTATCAGCACTGACTACATTTGTAAGGGGTTCTTAAGAGGCAACAGATCTCAACTGTTCTGATAGATGGCAGATGGTTTTACAATGACAGGGTAATGATAGGGGCTGGTAAGTGGATGATATGAGCAAACAATTGCCAACATGTCTGTTAAAAGAAATTATCCATGAAGGACATTTTCTTTTTAATTTGTAACATATTTTGTGGGTTAAAAAAAGGCAATAAAGTGTGACCACCTAAATCCTAAATCCAGTTTCATGAGTGACATGTAAACCCCTATAATCCACAGTATTTCCCAATACTATAAGTGGGTGTGTGCGCCTGGTTCATCTCGTGTCACCATGACAATTTGCGCAATTGTGCATGGATAATACCTACACGCACTTAACAAAGTCCTGGCCTATTCATCTTCCTCATGCATTGCTCCCAGTACCACCAGGACTTAACAGAAATTACCACTGAGTAAATAACTAAATATGTCGTAAGCCTGTTGTATAAAAGTTCGGGATTGTGAAAACTATGTGATGCGTAAAATGGTGTTGACCTGAGAACTGTCCATATCATCGAACATCGAAGGTTACACTCCTCTGCTGGTAGCACATGCACAGTGGCAGGTGACTTGATCCAACCATCAGTGTGTTACCATGGGTGAAACTGGCATATTTTTAACTTTTAAAAAAGAGCAAAGCATTGTTTCAAATCATTTCAGTGTCATTTTATTGTACGAATATAAAGAATAAATAGCAGTTCTCTTAATTTACATGATAAAACAACACGCCGAGGCACAGCTGTATCAACTGCGAGATAAAATTATCCACTTTAAATCTGAGGTCGATCTGCGTTATCCATAATGGAAAACAGCGAGTTCTTACAAGGCTCTATGCGCCATCTCCATAAATACAAAATATATAACCAATATTTTCCACAAATAAAGTAGACTCTGGTTACACATAATACTGACTTTGTACAAGAAGCTATATATAATTGAATGGCACCTCATATACATAAAATACATTCCTACACTTGGTAGTGCATACGAAAATCACAAAAATAATGAGCTTAATTTATTCTTGGAGTACAGTCATTTAGCTGGAGCAGGAACATTTGCATTCTGTGATAATGGGGTACTGGACAGGTATCCAAGCACACTTTAGTCCTCCTTTTCTCTGCACACATCTCCATCTCAATAACGTTAGATGGGTCGAGTTTGCAGGTTTGCAGACCATTCCTTCTGGAACCGAACACGACCTTTTGTTAAGACAGCTGCCCACTCGGACGAACCGCGGCCAGAATCTATTCCCGAGGTCGTTCCAAGTGTACATGACGGGACAAAATGAATATGCCCACAGCCACTGCTGCAGCCTCCTTTTTAACTTTTTACTGGGTTTATGCTTCTTGCCAAACTGAACGTCAAAATCCATAGCTTTGATTTCCTTCGGCATCGCTCCACTGGGCTTTTGAATCTCAAAATCATCAAGCTCCTCGTTGCCGGTGTATTTGTCCTCGGGTGGTGAAATAGACATAAAGCGACTATCGAAGTCTCCCAGGAAGCTCTTAAGTTCGGTTTCGTTGAGATCCCTCTCTTTAGGATCAAAGACAGGATCTGGGTCCTCTTTTAATTCTACAAGTGGTAAACTGTCACTTGGGATGGGGCGGAGGAGGTAGTAATGCTGGCATATCCCTTTTTCCACCATAAGTCCAACCGACAGCAACAGCAAATACATAGTTACACAATGCTGTGATTGATCCATATCAGTACCTCAGTCAAACAGTTTGATCTACACACAACGCGCACAGAAAATCTCTTGACAGCACTACGGCCGTGGTCCTGTTTCTCTTGGAGTGCGCAATTACGCGTGAGCTGTATCCAACTTTGCGTCTTGAGCGTCCTCTAAAGTCACACCGCCTGTCCCATTGCACCTGACGACTGTTAAAGAGAAAATTTTGTTTTCTCAGTAATAGCCTAAAATTCCGTGGCAAGTTTATCAATGTAAATGTGATTTCTTTGAAATCCGTGACAGTTATCTAAAATACAATGCACGAGATCAATTTCTTGGACGGAGTTGGCCTGTGACAGCATCAGTGGAATCCGTGATAATTCGTCTCGTGCGCTTTGACGCGTGTTGCCAACTTCAGATCTTTCCCTGTTAAATTCCCTGCACGGAGGATCGGCATGATGCTTCGTTGTCTCTTGCAGAAAACTGCGAGCATAACCTGCAGCCTCCGTTATATCCTCACGAATCGTGATGTAATTCATGAGCCCCTCTGAATGTGGGTTTGTTGTAGGAGATCCCCGACACCTCCTTCCAGAAGGGGCGGGGATGGGGGACGGGGAGACGAGACGAGCGGTCTGTACAGGCTTGGATTCTGTTCGCCCTCTGTCGGTTTTTCAGTCGCCTTACTCACTGATTGACCACAATGGGAAGTAAAGGCCATTATTCTCGGGGTTGTTCATGCAGTGCACAGTCCTTCTGAAATGAGTTATTGGTACAAAATTAAACTATAGCTATACTTTAAGAAATATTCAAATAACTTGGGGAAATGAAGTCACAAAGTGGGCCATGTCTAACCAAATAGCCAATGTGTTTATTTTTCTAATGAAGAGTATTCATTGCATGTGTCAACCTGAAGAGGGACCATATTTCAGTGTGTAAGCATGCAACTGGGAGCCTCTCAATAAACCTGGCCAAATTAACTCCCAAATAAACAACTCTCCCTAAGCAGCAGCCATGGAAAGTATCACAATTTTGCAAACCTGTCTAAACTCAAATGCTCAGAGAATCATTCTATGAAAATAATTTAATGGAAGAACTTAGCCAGCTGCTACATCAGCTATAAACCATCCACTTAGATAAATGCATCTCTGTTTCATTTTGAATGAGCTAATTCACACAAGCTCTTCAGCACACGACTCATTTAGTTTACGGTCAAATGATGGTGAAAAGTCTGGAAAATGTCACCGTTATATTTTTCATCTGACCAGCGCGTATCATAAACCATCGTTCACAAATGCTTGACAGGTCTACATGTTTCAGTCCAGTGCATTCACATGTAGGCTACAGGATCCTGAGAGAAGGTCCATGATCTTATTTGTCTTCATAGCAACCAAGCACTCGCACAGTTTTCAGTCTAAGTTATATCAAATAGCTTCACATTATAACATCACATCACATTGTGAGTCTATAGGCAGCACTGTCAATACATGAGGACATTAAAAGATTGCAGTATATGTACATGTCAATTATCCAAAAAACTACTAAAGCAGCCTACTGAATTTAGTATTACCAATTTAGTATTATTAAACTCCAAGAAATAAGCACTTAAATGAATACAGCATACTAAAAAGGAGGCTGTATTAAGTGAGTTTACTTTTTGGGAACACTCACACCAAATCTAAATAAATACACTTACATGCGTGTTGGAATACAGCTGGCACATCGATTTTCCCAAATAAATTCTATATCATGCCCTTGAATGTTCTCTGTTTCATGTGTAACGTTGGTACATGAATGGGGGAGAAATTCTAATATGGTTCTCATTAACTTGCAGCATGAATCCACGACTCATTTTACGCTGCAGTTTGTGTTTCTTCTAATCCTTCCCCACTGTTTTATCACAGGGACATTCTGATAGTGAAATATTCACCTTGAAAAAGACAGGGTAGTTGAGACAGACACCTGGGTAATTGAAGAGTTTTTTCATTCTAAAAGTAAACCAAAGTCAATTTCCTTTGCTAATAAAACAGCCAACATAATGACCTTTTTTCACGGTCTGGTCCTTGAGAAGTACAAAGACTTCTCGACTTGCGCTTAAGGATACGCATTCAAAACGAATCTGTCTGAGTTCTGTGCAGTCATTCTAGCCCTCCCTGCTGATTCCTCATTAGGTGAGCAAACACAGACCCTTCTCTTGGCAGACACCTTAAACAGGTACAAAGAAAAGACACACTCAGGTAGCCTAGAAACACATACAAAATAATAGCCTCAGCTGTTCCACTATCTTTCATCCATTTAAGAGGGCAAACTCAATATTCCACACAATATCTCAGTCTAAAAGACTGCAGAATAGAGTGCTGCACTATAACCAAAAACGGTGACTTAATCAGGCTTTTTAAACCGCCGTGCGTCAGGGAAGGACACTGTTTGTGTGTGTGTGGTGGAGAGAGGTTAACGGCGATGCAGATGGAGGTTAACGGTACAGTAATAGTAAAAGGGCTTCAGAGGACAGTCAATTTCACATGGCACGCTTCTGACAAAGCACCTTTCACACGCTTTTATCTGCCTCAATACGTTTTTCACACCCCTCGCTAATTGAGGCCACATTACCAAGCTGAATACACACAGACATGAAATGAGTGAGTGCTATTCTATTTACTCTGGCACTTGGGGAGGTGTGCAATTTGGTAGTTTGTTTAGCACTTTTTCCATTCTTCGGCAATCCCAGAGCACACGACCATAATAGTCATCCTTATTGTGTGTTTAATTATAATTAATTGCTATTTTTGAGCACAGCAGGGTGATATTTACAGCATTCAAATTGCAGATGGCACTCTTGCATGTCAACTAAGCCACTTTGGATTTGGCATTTGTTACTTTGAAACAACAGTTTTATGGTTACGGTGTCAATCTCATGTTTCTAGATGTAAATATAGAAAAATTGAGGACCTGAGTTAACCTGAAGCATGATACTGTATTCTGATTCCTTCAGTTCATCTGCTGTTCGTTAGTAGTTTTGACATTGATATACGAGTTTATTTTAGTTTACACTATCCTATGTTAATGTTGTATTATATTATCAAACCTTTACTATCATGTTTATCAAATAATATATAGATTTATTTGCTATGATGGCAGGGCATAAAGGCAGAAGGCCTTACAAGGGGGGCATGGGTGAATACTTTGACCTGCCTGCCAACAATGACATGCTTGTGCTAAAAGTCTTAATAGTCAATTGGCCATACTGGAAGTTCAAGCTCATTGAAATAAACCCTTTATTAAAATGCATAGAGCTATGTTAAAGTTGTGAAGCATTCTCTTCTGAGTATCTGTGGACTTTAACAACCACTTTAATTAGCACCTTTAACTCGTTTTCCCACATGTTGCAGAATTAAGGCATCACAAGTTCTCAAAGCACTCAAGCATGTTGTGCGTTCACTCCATTCCTGCTTGCCCCATAAAGTTTTCATAGACAATAGCCTCGTATCCAAACAAAGTAATTAAACCAGTGAGTATACAGTACACAATGTAACATGCTATTTCAAAACACTCCACTATTTCAAATATCTAAACTTCCCAACGGTACTGTGTAGTTATTTTTCAGAATACTTTGCAAATTTATATTTGGGTTTACAGCTAATATACCTTGTCTAAAAACCTAAATTGTGCCTGTTAAATTCAAGTAGCAATCACAAGGATAATCACAAGGAACAGTAGTATTTATGAAGAAGACAGTAAAAACAAGTCATTTCTGCTATGTCTGCTGTTAGGCAGTCGTGGCCAGAAGCATTTTCCTGAGAACATTCTTACAACTCTTTCATTAACAAAAAGAAAAGTCCTTCTTTAAGCTCAAATGACATTTAAATTACCATTTTCCTTCTTTAGAACATGTTTGTATTTCCAACACATGCATTTCCCCCCCCCCAAAAAAAGAATATTCATATTGTTAATATGTATGAATTGTATACATTTGTATTTCCCACACTAAAGGCTACGAGAATGCTAGGGAACTCAACACCTTTGACAACTGTCGCTCGACAGAAATGAAAGTGTCGCTCGCCATTTATCATTATACTTTGGCAAAGGTTTCTGTCATCTCTATGGTAACAAAGGGTGCCAAGCTCCCCTGTCTGTTTGTGTTTCTTTGCTCTGCCAATCTTTCCTCTGTCCCCTGCATGTATGAAAATGTTAGCTGCAGCCACAACTGAAGGGAAACCACAAGTATATCCATGGCAAGGTTGGCATTTCATCCAATCACACTGGGCGACAATATCTGACAAGGTCTGCGACATAACACAATTCTGCAGGTGCGCGACATGAAAGAAAAATGTGTGTGTCGAGTGCCCTAGCATAAATCAGCCTTAAGAGTCCCTTAGTTTCAAAAATGAGTGTTCACTTAAGACAGATATTCACGTTAAGAAGGAATAACAGTGATTTGATGATTTGATTTGCTATTTATTTTCCCTGTTGGTAGTTGTCTGGCTAAATTCAAATGATGCCATATAATGTTAAGTCAATGACATCACTGGATGTCACTGGATACCGAATTTCCCTACGGGATAATAAAGTATTTCAATTCAATTCAATTCAATTCAAGGATTCATATACCACACCTGCAGCACTACGAGAGAAAACTTTGTTCTCCCACAGTATTAAAGTCGCATTATCTCGTTATGAATTGAATATGAGACTTGGAATTCTGTGATCATCCATTATAGCATAATTGTTGATTGCATTTTGAATAAGATAATTTTTCCTGCTTTGATTTCAGTTGGACTTTAAATATTTTCTGAAGGGGAAAGTAATGTTTAGGTTGAAATTAGGCTTATTTTTCCCTCAGAACTGCAATATCAAATAACACATTACATCAGATGGTTATGGATCACTGAAGGATGGAGGTGCCACTGAGCTCAGAAGGTGAGCATGAACTCATATGGCATCCCAGGCACCAGTGCTCTCAGCCAGGCCAGAGAAATGGGTCTGACAAGTGAGTAATACACACACGCACATACACAAACCACACGCATTAGCACACACACACGTAAACGTGCGTGCACACACAAATGCACACATGCAAATACACATGGGCACATTCATACACGCATGCATACACACACACACACACACACACACACACACACACAAATAATAATAATCAGAGGTTTACTTCTAACATTTACTCTTTTGAAATACCCATGTGGTGCATTGTGTTCATAGAAGAAGAGAAAAGGAACTCACTCGACAAGCCAGCACACTGAGAGTTCTCTCATGGACATTCATGATGGGGTAATTTTTCCCTTTGTAGCGGTTCACCTCCTGAAATATATTAATTTAGGTTATAGTAAAACACCAGCAAGTAATCAACTGTTCAATTTCTTGGTGAAGAAATAGCTATCTCGCTAGGGCTGAACAATGTATCAAATTAATAAATTATGCAATAACTAAGGTTGAAATATAGTTGTTGTTTTTTATTATTCATTTTCAAAATACACCTGATAAATGAGAGAAACTGTGACATCGTGAGGAGTCTGACAGATGTGCTTCACACAAACCTAGAAATATTAGGCCATTATAACACTATACAGGAAATCAGTAAGGGTAATGCCATAGGGTTGGGTTAGCATAGCAGATCATTGTATTACTACAATACCTTCTAAAATTGTTTTTAGTAAACCAAAAAAGGACGTGAAAAGGATGTGTGTATTTTGAACTTCTGATTAGACTTCATACAATTATATTGTAAGTCATATAATATATGCAAAAAGAATGTATTATATTGTATATGATACTTGGTCGATGTCGTGCAGTCCTACATCTCACAAACTTGAAATGCAGAGGAAGAGGAGAGTTGGACTGACCTGGTCAAAGTGCAACCCCACTATAATATATGGCTTATCTGCGAGCTTATACACTGCTTCCAGGAAGTCCACATGGCCGATGTCTGAAAGGAGACTGGTCAAGGATTGTGACCCTGTTTGAAATGGGGGATTATTTGGCACTGACAATAAACTCATCCACAGTACGCTAACAATGTGGTTAAGTAGATGTTCTACTGGGTCGCCAGACTTCCAGCTTATGTCAAACACTCTTTCTTATGGACAACTTCAACTACCCAAGTAACTCAATTACTTAAATCAGGCATGTTTTTGACAGAATAGTACAATGCCTCAAACGGGAATGCCACTCATCCCATGAAGATCCCATGAAATAATTTTTTTTTTTCCTCCATTCTACTCCCTTTGTCTGCACCTAGTTCTCATCTATTTATCACTATGTGCCAAAATAAATTCCAGACAACAATTTCCTTTTAATTTTATTCTAAAGAAATCCATTGTTTTCTCTTCCTGGAAAAAGTACCTAATCTGTGAGTTATGTCACTCTGCACTTGAGGGAGACCAATAAATAAAAATATCCAATACAATTCGATGTTGAACCACGTCCTCCAATGCATGGGTACAAATCGACCTCCTGCCCCACCCCAGAGGTCTGCTGCATTCAGAAATGTGTCAAATCGTGGAAGCTCACAATGCAGTAAATGCTGTTTCCATGGATCTTTAAGAATTCATGTTATTCCTGTGCCCCAAGACAGTTAAGTCAATATCTGTGAACACGCACCACTCTCTCTCTCCTAAAGTTATAAATCAGAGACACAACCCTCAAATTCATAAAAAAAATGAATAGGGCAGTGATTTAAAATGATGGTTCAGAACTGTTAGCAATGTTAGAATATAAACCTATTTTGGTGTGAGAACTCAAATTAATATTTTATGGTTCCACAAAGTCAGTGCCCCATTCATTGTCTATGGAGCCATAATTTAAACCTAATTTGAGTGTAAGCGCTCACACAGACATTGTATGGGCCCACAAAGTCAGTGCCCTATTCATCTATGGAGCAGTCCCAGATTTTGCATCCAGGTGACATGACAAAGACGAGGGTTCTTCTTACTCTGATTTTTTGCATTAGGAGACAGCGGTGCACGTTCACAGATAGTAACTGAACTGTCCTGGGTCGCAGTGAGTTCTGAAAATGGGTGTCATTCCCTCCTTAAGTCAGGAACTATGGATGATGCAGGCTGGAGTTGTGAAAGGATACGAAAGAGGTCGAAGGCTCCCGCCACATAGATGATGGTGTCTCCCGGTTGAGGTTCCTGGCCTGAGGCAAACTGGATGATCTTCTGGGACGTCTGCAGAAACTGAGACACCCCTGTCCACGGACTGTGTCCCTTCTGACCATGCGACCCCCATAACCCCAGAGACAGGAGAAATAAGTACAGAGTAGCAATGGACAAGGAGACATGTACATTACCAGGGTTATCACTTGTTGGCCAGGCAGCAAAGTCAAGATTGCTATAGGTTCGAAAATGATGATGAGGTCCGGCTTTGCAGCCTGGCCAACAACTGACAACCCATTCCCAGTTTATGTATCATCTCCACATGGTGTTGGACAGTTGATATGAAAATGAATACTGCACCAGCACCACCCAGTGGCTTAAGGAATAACAGCCCTGATGTGGTCACAAAATGAGTGGCCAATTGAAAGCCATTGTCCCTAATGCTGGTATTCAACATTAGCCAAATTCACAGCTTCACTCTTTAATTCTTGGAAACTAAAATGCCAAAAATACCACTCTTTTCTTTTCACGTTGTTTGGAATCAACATGTTGACCCCACGTTCAGCTTCCCCATCCGGGAACAGAGGTGGCATTCACTGCCTGCTGGCCAGGCGGCAGCATGGGTATAAACTGGGCCCACACTAAAGGCCTTTGTTTGTCAATGGTTGGCATCTGGGTCTGAGAGCAACTTTGGCAACTCGGGTGACAAAACAGTTGGCAGAGCAAAACCAAAAGCGCCAAGGATTTGCCCCCAAATAGACCCAGTTAGAAGTTAGGTAGCAAGTTACATCAACTTGACATTTCACAATGACTTTGTGATCCAAGAGCACATTAAAATAAGTAGGGAATGGGTTACAATAGACATGACACCTACCTTTCCAAAGTTGTCTGTGTGCTGCTGATAGTCTGAACTAGCCTACATGAAGGAGAGGAGAGTATCAGGGTGTTAGGGGGACTTTGCTCTCTCAGAGTGTATGTGATGAGAATAAGGAGTGACAGAGTATGTGGGTTTGCTGTACTCACAATGTTGCTGTGGTGGGCTTTGGTCATCAGCAGCATCCTGCCAACCAGATCTGTTGTGGACACTCCCTGGGTTCTCTTACACTCCCTGGAACAACATAAGAAATGGCTAACTGTGAGACTACGTGTCTCCCTTTATGGTGTAATGCCATAGACACAGCTCATTGGCTATTAGGGTCGTCGTTCAATTATAATCACCTGTTGTTCGATTACAATCATCTGTTGTTTGCCTACCAAGGTGTCCGTGGTGATGATGCAATGGGATACAATGTATAAGAAACACCCCTCCCTTTATATTAGAACATTATTGTCATTTTTCAGATGTAAGTCTCACCTGTATCTCCCTGACTTCTTCACCTCCTCATATGTGTCTTTTCCATCAACTGTTAGTGTTATATCATCTGAAATAACATTGTATATGTTAAACCGCATTCATGGCAAAGTCAGGTCTATTACATATGCTAAAAAAAGAAACTGGCCATTATGTTTACAGATGTTTCAATGAATGTGTGCCCATTGCAATTCATCCATACGTGCCCATATTGTTAGTGTATGCTGTAGTGGCTGGTACCTCCGTGTACACAGAAGTCACTGTTGTACTTGTCTAGGGTCCCCAGGGTGGTGACGTAAGGGG
The DNA here is from genome assembly GCA_900302295.1 of Parasudis fraserbrunneri. Lineage (NCBI taxonomy): Eukaryota > Metazoa > Chordata > Actinopteri > Aulopiformes > Chlorophthalmidae > Parasudis > Parasudis fraserbrunneri. The sequence goes on from OMKL01046040.1 coordinate 11,515, forward strand.
CTCCTTCCACTATCTCATCCACCCACTTGATGGCACGCACCATCTTGTACCTCTCTTCCTGAGTGAAGACCGGCGGGCCCTTGTGCTTCGAGATCTCACCTTGAGAACAAAAGTTACACATCGATAACGTGACTGATATTCAAAGGCAAATCTGTAAGAGGCCTGATGACATACACAATCAAGATAATGAGAAGGTTTTAATGTATAGTATACATTAGTATAAAAAATAAATAACGTATACTATATACTATGGTATATAGCCTGCTGCATATCGTATATATAGATAGTATAAATACCACACTGATGAGATACTATACTAATAATAAGCAGTTTTATTGTATACACAGTCAATTCTCTCCCTCATGGCAGAGATAGACCATTATCACTTTAGCGGAGGAGACGTTGTTCCTATCTGTGTTGGGCCTGACTGCATGGCTTCATTGTTTTAGTTAAGCCTGAGCTATGTTGTTTTGAGTTATTGTAAACACTGGCATGGTGCACCATGTGTCACAATGTCAGAGTGCCCTGGTTTGTCATGGGAGAGCCGGGGAGAGTAGCGTGCACCATCAATGGGTCCCTGGTGACTGTCACAACCCCTCCGCCCCCAACCCCCTCCCTCAGCTTCCAGCACACAGCTGGTGCCTGCCTGGCTGTTGATCATTGGCTGAGGGGTTGAAACAGAGGCTGACAGCCTGGCATCTCCCCAGAGCCAGATAGAGGTTCAGGGTTGGGCAGAGGTGGTTGGGGACAGAGGGATATATTGTCCCGTATAGCTCATTGGGTAGTAGAGCATGGCACTAATACTGCCAGGGTTAGGGGTTCAATGGGACTACACATATTAAACATGTATACACTCTTGTAATTGTAAGGCATTTTTTATGTTATCACATGCATTTCTTGTGTGTTTTTTGAACACTTCACATGTGATTTACACGATTCCACATGTACTTACAAAATTGTATGTGTGTAATCTTTCATGGTATTACATGTTAAACTTTGCTTTCACATATTATCACGTGATCACAGCACCCTCCCATGAGCTACATGTGATAATATGTGAAAGTAAGATTTCACATGTGATACCATTAAAATTACACATGAGAAATGTTGTGATATCAAATCAGAAATCATTCAAACACGTGGAATCATGTAATGTTCAATATTCCAAAAACATATTGGAAAGGCATGTGGTAACATGTGAAATTCATGTGGCCTTTCTGTAAGGCTTGGAAGTAAGAGAAGGAAGTAATAATGTTGCTGGGGAGACTAGATCAGGAGGAAGCAGGCTTGATACGGTTCTGGCAGAAGATCCTGAGAGGACTGTATGGATTTCTAGTGCATGTGAAGGAGGATGTGTGAATAGCTGGATGATTATGTAATGGGTGAATGTTGAGATTGGGTTGTGAAGTTTAGTTTATCTTCAGTGTGGGGTTGAAGAGAACATATGTGTTCCATGGCGGTCTGCTCAGCTGTTAACTCCTCTGATTCAGGTAAGGTTTCTTACTGTCTGTGTGGACTCCAACAATGAGGTAATCTCCCATGGCCTTGGCTTGTCGTAGCTGGTTGGAGTGGCCGTAATGGACCATGTCATAGCTGGGGAGAGAAACAAGAATCACTAAACCAAAAATACAGATATACATAGAGGTAAAAAGTAATGGGTCGCTTTTTCACAGAAAATAACCTGAAGGGTGTTGAATAAAAACTGGTGGCTTTCTAACAGGTCGGGTTGTCATCGTCAGCATTTACAATGTAGGCAATCAAAACACAGCATGCAATAATTAAGACATTCACATACAGATACACTTAATTGAATGGGGCTGGTCCTTCTTAGACCATTAGCTGTCGGTTGGTTTGGCCTTAGTCGACCAAGTCGATTAGTCTTTTTTTATGCTTTTTTCCATGCTGATTTGAGTTATTTCCTGAAAAATGATATGGATCACTCTGGTAAGCACTATATTTAAAAAGGTCCTTCTGCATGACTGCATATGTGGGAGACACAATTTTACAGATTTGTCAATTAAATCAACTGGTTGATTAGTTGATTAAAGTCCTATGGCTATTAGGGAACTAAGAATTTCTTTAGTCAAGGACAGCCCTAAAATGAAACTATCAAAAGATCCAGTCATACTGACATACAGTGTTTGCTCTCTGTCACCCAGGGAGTCTGGAGCACCATCTGTACTGCAGATAATTAGATTAGCCCAGATTGGAACTGAGATAGCAACATGGTAATCTAGCGTAGTGATGATTAACAGATGGACATTAGCCCTCCGTCATTATCACTGCTGACAGCACCTGGCTTATACTGTAGGTCAGACAAATAACACTATTTTTCTACCCTGTCTTCTGGCCATATCGGTGATGTCTCGGGTGAACCACTCAAGAAGAGTGTTGATACTGTAAGTGTTCCTAATGTTTGCGTAGGAAAGTCACAAGACAATTCATATTGCTGATAATCTCGATAAGGGATTTACAGCTTCACTGAAGTTTGTGATAACTTAATAAAATGATAACGATGATGACATAGTGTTGTATGGCTAAAACGAATCCCTGGAATATTCAACAATTGTCCCAGTTAGGGATTACCAAACTACACAGCGCATTCAAACAGCAGTAAGATGTGGAATATAACGCTATTAATAGCATCCTCAAAAATGGATAGGCAAACAGATGGGCACTGCCTGAACCCTGTACACGGCCACGACAGTAACAGAATCCCATGTGGCTGTCTGCCCTAAGGTATGTTAATGAAAGACCGCATCTGCACCTCGCTGTTAGTGTCACTGTACACCATACAGACGGTACAGCCCTCCAGTGAACCAAACTCACCATCCACAGTGCTGTACATGTAGGTCTGAACGAACATGACCAACTACCAGCCTATGTGGCTTTTTTCTGAGTGATATCAAATCAGCTGTATCGGTGACACAAAACTCACTATGGTGAGTGAGGAAAAAGAAGGCTTCTTGTTAAGGCCACTCAACAGAGACCAAGACTTTTTTTTTTTTTTGTCAATTGGATGTGGAATGGAATTCACATGCTGCAGTGTGGGTGCAGGGCCAGAGAAGCAGGAGAGGGGGGCTTTTGGAGGTGAAAGCAGAATAAGGGGGTGGGGGGGGACTCTGAGGCTTGGTTACATAAGACTGAGAGGGAACCCTATGGGTGCTTGTCTGTCTCTATCTGCCCTCGGAACACTCTGTAACCTAGGAGCACTGGTTAGGTGGGTGACTGTATCCCTGTTGTATTTTTAAGCAGGGAGGGATCATGAGAGGATCACAGTGGGGATAATGAAATATTAACTACTGTGGCCAGTTAGCAGACACCCAAACAGCACCTGAGCTCCTTGAGAATAACACAGGAGAGAGAGCGAGATAAAGAGGGAGAGGGAACATAGATAGTGGTAGGAAGGGGAGACAGAGATGGCAGCAAGACCGAGAACTACAACCATAATGTTTACATTTAATCAAGGTGTGAATTTAACAACAAACAATAAAAGATATAGCCTAATATTGCACTGTTAATTACTATGTAATAAGTAATTTCTCATCCTATATAGGATATTGAACACTTGACCTGTGATAAAAATAAATACATGAATAAAGTTTTGAAAAATGTAAAATCACTCTAGACTCTAGACTTTAGACTTTAGACTCTAAGAGTATCCTGGAATGATTCCGTACAGGACTCCCAGAGTCAGGTTGTAAACAGCATGTTTATAGACTTGCCCCGACACACATCAATAGTTACATGGAATGGAAATTGACTTTACACACTCCCTTGATGATGCTCGTTTAACTACTGAACTTTAACCCTGTCCCGTCCTGTCACAGGTCACCAACAAGAACAGAATGCCACTTTGAGGGTTGAGGTGGGCGGAGTCAAGGATGTCTGAACAAATAAAGTTGTGAAAGAAATGTGGTATTTACTGGGACCATTCTATTTGTACATACTGCTGACAGTGCTGGATGTCAATAGGAATATGATGATGTCCTGTAGGCCAGTGGTTCTCTAAGTGGTCCTCAGAAAATGGGGAACAGTAATAATTTCACAAATATTTTCTTCACTAAAAGTTAGCACAATGAGACATAGTTTTCACTCTTTCCTCTGTTATCTCCCCACATACTGCATAATGAATTCTGGACTAAATTACATCTAACAAATATCTTCTCAGATCAGGGTCCCTGGGGCTAAATCTAATCAAACGGCAGTCCATGGCCTACCGCGCATCAATCTGGAGGCAGCAGTGGCGTGAAGGTTAGAAAGATTGCAGAAGGTCACCAGTTCAATCCCCCAGACCGGCAGGAAATATCTGAGTGGGGAAGTGAATGAATAACGATCTCCCCTCCCTCAAGACCCACCACTGAAGTGCCCTTGAGCAAGGCACTTAAAAACCCAAATGGTTCCACTGGAGCTGCTCAGTGGCCAACAGTTGAGGAACGTGGTTGCAGTGGACAGATCCCAGGCGTGAATGTGTGTAACTGTGTGAGTGTGAAGCAGGGTGTTGCTGAAAAAGAGTATCCGTGCTCAGTGAACCTACCCTGGGTAGATAAAGGTTTACATTTCATTGTTTTGTTTTTTTTAATTGGGAGGTCCTTGACATGAAAATGTTTGAGAACCACCACCGTTACCGTAGGCTATTACAGTAAACAATGGTTCCAGTGAGGAGCAGGAGTTGCATAAGCCACAGTGGCCGTGCGTGGCAGGTGTGGGCTGCAGGGGTGACGGGGGTTAATGACATGAGCTCTGTTGACACTGGCTCTCTTTGCGAGTTCACCCCACCGTTTAATATTCTGGCATCCCAAACATTCCGCAACATTCCATCAAACCACGGCTAGGCCGGCCGCACCTAAATGGCTGGAATTCCTCCAGAGAAAGCCACCATAATCCTGGTCTTCATACACACAAATTCAAAGCATTTTTTTTGCCCTCTGTGCCATGAGCCAACAGTCAGCCCTAGGAGGGTTGCCGGCTTCTCACGGCGAACAGACATGTGAAGGTGGACCATCCCTGTTAGTTTAATATCTTGTCTCTGCAAAACTGACTAGCTTCAGCTTGTTCGTCTTTCGAAATACCAAATGAGCAGGTTAATAGATGGTATTCTGTGTCTTGTGCATTTATAGTGGATCTCTTTTTTAATTTGTAGTCTGTGAGTGCCAGAGATGAGTCACGGATGGCATTGGTACAGTCTTGCAAAATGTTACATTGCTTGTATTACCTTGTGACACTTCAAGTTTTCACACTGCCACTTCACAATCTGTTCTATAACCTTTAATGCACACAACTTATTTCAAGCTATCCATTCTATGCAGTATCACTACTCTGCACTTCCCTCTACAAATGCCAATATACTGTAAACCATTCTGCAAATATTGACGTACGTACAATAAAACATACAACATAGTACTAAATGTGTGTGGATTGATATGTCTGCTGTCTACCACATGTATTGCTGTCTTTATGCACTGTATGTGAGGTCCTGTTGTGATTGTACCACATGTGTCTATACCATGGAACTGTTGCTGATACACTGTGTCTCTGTGCAGTACCCAAGAAATTACCAAGACTGCATTTGATAGATAAAGTGTTCCTTATTCAGATAAGTGCACATGTGTCTGTCTAATGATTATGAAACACTCCCTCTATTAAATGTTGGCATGCATCCTCCTTCTTAACCTCAAACAACCCTCAGTGACCTAAGGGTTGTCACTCCTTCCAGGTGAGCCTGTCAAAGGTTTCAGGGCTTG
>OMKL01046047.1:6015-18028 GCA_900302295.1 Parasudis fraserbrunneri
CCGTTGCTGCTCCCAAGCTCTGGAATGAGTTGCCCTTATTTATTAGACAGGCCTCCTCATTGCCTGTTTTTAAATCTAGTTTAAAAACACACCTCTATTCCCTGGCTTTTAACACATTGTAAACTATTTGCCCAGCGTCTTCTCTTTTAATGCACTTGCTGTGAGCTGATTTTACCCGTGCTGTATGTTTTTATCATCACTCTTGTGTTTATGATTGTGTTTTAGTTATGTTTTATGTTTAATGTACAGCACTTTGGCTAACCCCAGGGTTTTTAAAATGTGCTTTATAAATAAAGTTGATTGATTGATTGATTGATTAGTAATGCATACCTGTGTTACTCTCTCCAACTGGGCCTGGACTACAACCAGTTCCTGTTTACTTGTTTCCAACCTGGACTTCAACCTTTCATTGGTGCTCAGCGCGTCTTCATACATCTGCAGAATATACACCCAATACAGAATACAAATACTGGAAATCAAGTTTGGAGGCTAATCTGGGAAAAAAAGACCAACTGGAATAAGTTGTTTGACTGTTTATGTTTTAACATCATACATGTCAACCAAGAAAGAACTACTCATTCACACATCCAGTCCACAAAGACTGCATCATCATAATGGCAAAGGCAGAGCATTAAATCAACAATCACTGCTGAAAATGGATCAACACAGATGCTGTGTCATTTACCTTTTTAAACTGGTTGCCTGTCTCCTCCTCTGCCTTTCTTCGTGCTGATAGTCTGTTCTCTCTCTGGGAGATGTAGGACTCTGTGTGGCTGGGTGTTGTGTTTTTGGAAACATCAGGGGATCCAGAGGAGTTGAATCTGAAAAGAGGGATGATACAGCTATTAAACATACCCATACAGCTTCCAAATTATCATAGATTCATCGTCATAGTGAGTTATTGGATTACTGGTACAATAGCTTTACCCTGTGTTTTGCTTCATTATATAGTAATGGCATTGTACCTTGTGAAAAGAGTTGGAGGCAACTTACCTTGACACTCTCTCATGCTGAAATAGAACAGAAAAGTTTTAGGTCAAGCTTTACATGCTGTTAGTATCTACATTATGTAATAAAAACACAATTGAAACAACATGTTTTTGGCTAGAACTTTGCTTGATCTATTATTAAAGCAGGCCACAGTACTCAATATGTGACCTAAAACAAAAATGGTAAGTATTGATACTCTGCTTATTGGAGAGGAACAGGGTCAAGGCATGTCTAGGGCTTTGGATCAATATTTTTGAACAAAGTACCCTAAATAGTTTCAGATCTCCCTGGGGGTTGGGCACTGACCTGTATATAAGGGGTCAGGTTGTGTTGATTTGTCATGTACTTTACCCCTGTCTAAACCAGACATGGCATGAACAGGTCAAGCTACTCAACTCTGACCCCAGTCTTCTATATAAGTAGTTGTTCAGGGCTGAGAGGATGGTGACATCATACTGGTTTAAGCAAATCATGCTGCTTGTCTTCATCCATTGTTTGACAGACCGAGTGGGTTACGATGTGAGGCTTATTACAAACACACATCAAAAGCAGGACAAAAGTCATACTTTTTTTTTTTTACCCTAATGTTCTTATTCCTGTTAGACCCCCACCATTATAAACATGCAATAAAGACATAAAGTCAGTTGATTGAAAGAGAGCAAAAAAAATTTCAATGTAAAAATGAAAATCCCATTTGTCAGAGTTCTGTGCATGTTCATTATGCGTCTACTGTACTGGCAATCAAGAGTTCAGCGTGATTCTGTGAAACAGCCTTACAGTAAACCGATATGCCTGATGGGAGGCTCAGCTCGTTTTCACAGTCCTCCAGAAGAGAGAGAGAGAAAAAAAAAAGTTAATATCAGCACAGAGGATCATGCCAAGTTAAAGAAGGACAGCGGAAATAGTCCCTCGAATAAACCGACAAGTGGAGATAAGTAAACACATCCAAAAAAGGTAATCTCTGGCAGCACGGCTTGGTGCTTGGGAGTTTGATGGTTATTGCCTGCTGAAGTTGGAAGGGGTTATGAGTGTGCTGAGAGAGGGGGAGAGCTGAGAGGGAGCGAGGCTATTATTGGTGATTTCAGATTACAGCACCAACAACAGTCAAACAATAACAATATGACCTTTTAATAAAGGAAGTCAACCTAGATGAAACCCCTGCCTTGCAACAGCATTGCTTGATTCTCTGTGGAGAACAGCGGCTTGTTTCTTACATTATAAGTAGAGGTAATTCAAATCCTAAAAAAAAAAAGTGTAAACATATCCACCGGTCCGTAGGTAGAAACCTTTCTGCTGCTTTTCATCCTCTCTGATCCTGCTATCTGGGCCAGTGCCCTCCAGATTTGACCTCCCCTCTCACTGGCTGCTGGACAGTCTGATTCCTCTTTAAGTCACAGCCGACCTTCCATGTGGCCAGAGAAGCATGACGAACCGCTACATTGTCAGGCAATTACAACTGTCGCCCCCCCAACCCCCTCCTACCCCTAAACATTTCCAAATATTTATAATTTCATGTCATGGCATTTAACATTGTGTTATTCAGGACCAATAATGTCCAGAGTTGAAGTTGACAGTGTCACTGACGTTGACACTGTCAAGTTTGAAGGCTTAGAGGGATTTTTCATGCATTCCCTTGTTCCTCCATTTGCTCCACGTCAGTCCTAAGTAGGCTAATTCTATTCTGGCATGAGAAGTAAATTCACTTTTCTAAAGAAGATAAATACAATATAAAACTGAGGTCACTCTTCACTGAATTAGATTGTATTTCCTACCTCCAAGGACAAGCAACTTATCAGGCTTAAATGCAATCATTTTGAATAATTCCATTAGATCAGGCTACCTGCTGGAACGTTTCCCAGAAACAATCCTAAGTCAAGACAGACCATCGTAAGTAAAGCAGACCAGGCAAGGCACAAGCTGACTGGTGGCCAGTCCGCAGAGCTATCAGCTGTAAATCATAGGCCTACTAAATAATGGAGATGGCAAGGGGAATTCTATAGAAAAGAACGGACAGTTTATTTCGTTGCAGACAGTAAGTTGCAGACAGTATGTATAAACACGCCACAGCGTCTCTCGTTAGACATTTACAAGACCTTGGTATGTTGACCAGGGCAACAACTTCAGCTCCCTCTGGACATGGTAAACGGTCATTAATAATGGTCGCAAACTTCTGGTTTAGATCAAGGGACATGACACATACACCGAGGTAGATGGAGAGGGGTCTGTTGAGACTCTGGACCATGTTTGTGAGTGGCTCCATCGCTAAACTGTCCTGTGGCCTTGCTGAATCCCTTGGGGAACTTCCTGCCTCCTGGCCAGCTCTTCCCAAGTGGAAAATGTGAGCTTCTCCCCCAGGACTAGCGAAGGGGTAAACATCCATAAATACTGTGTCTGAGTTCCCACAAACCAGTCCTAAGCACTCAATCGCTCCTTCTCTGTTCTCTCCCTCTCTCTCTTTCTCCCTTTGTCTCTCTCTCTCTTTCTCTCTCTCTCTTTGCCCCCCCCTCTCCATATCACATGGATTCAGTCCTGGCTTAAGTAAACAGATGAGATTAACTGCTCATTACAGCTTCGTTTTCATTTTCCTGTTTTGTTTTCCTTGGCTCGGGCACAACAACGTGCATTTGTGTTTCATCATGAGTGGCACTAGACTTGGAGTGATATTTGGAGCCTATCTGCAATAAGCTTGTGCATCTCAAAGCTTTAGGATAGATAAATACTTGACAACATCACTGTTGAGTGTAAGGATGGTGCCTTGCACGTAGATAAGGGAACAAAAGACAGCCCTCATTTAAATCTGCATGCAAATGTTAATGGAAAAGTCACACAGATGTGATGATGTCATGGAAACAATGGTATCTGGTACTTGCAGCACATGACTAATTGTGGGAACAAAATACAAATCAAAGCATAAAAGCCACTATCAGAGGCACTCGCTAAGAGTAAATGGACATACTATATCCAGGCATGTTTTCTTCTTCCCTTCTCTAATAATACATTCATAAGTAATACAACATGGATGTAGACATTCTTATCCAAGGTGCCTTAGATTTACTGAGAGATTCTTCAGGCTGGCAGCATTAGTGCCGTGTTCTACCCATTGAGCTACACAGAACAACTGGGGAGAAGTGTACAGTATGCAAAGGAAATCATGTTTATACAAACAGTGTAAAAGTTGAGAAAGACTCTGCATTCAGTAATTTAAGTCTGTATCTAGTTAGACATCTCACATTCTATGTGATGTTTAGCAGGGTACTGCAAACACTGATGCCTACGCTTCTACTGCAGACCATACTATCACACCTGTGGCCCAATGCAGAGTATTTCGCTTGACTGACTGAACTTACAAGTCAGTGTTTGCTTATGTCAGGCATGGTATTTCCTGTAACCACATTACACAGACAGTGATGATCCAGAAGATAACCAGCTCTTACCCTCAGGCTCCTGGTGGTTGCAGAGGGTGAAGTTGGAGAGGAGTCAGAAAAGGACTTTCTGGTGCGTGGCTGGTCCTTGTTGCGAGAGAATAGAGATGACATCGCTCAACCACGGCATGGAGTTGTGATGTGGTCCAAACTGCTTCCAAAAAAAAAAAGGAAAAAGAAATGACTAAGAGTACAGAGTAAAATGACTAAGAATCCTCCTCACAGATATTAGACAGAGAACCCCATGAAGATTAAAAACAAAACAAAAACAAGATTTTCCATGAAACAAAGAGGGATTCCGAGGAAACTAAATTGTCGAGTCACCGAGGTGTGTGATCTCCCTACAATGGTGAGACACTTGATTGTGAAATGAGAGTGAAAGAGGAGCATAAGTGTGAACCACAGATGAGAGCAGTGGAGGAAGTGGTGGGGACTGGTGAGTGGGCGGGGACGTGGAGTGCATGTGGACACAAGGATTTGACAGCAGTGTTGTGCACTGGAGCTCTGAGGACATTCGACAGAAATTAAAACATCAAAGCACAGCTCTATATCACTCCCACTTTCTATCTCTCTGCCAGCCCTCTCCTCTGTTTCTATTTACTCAGGAGATATTATGTTGTAGTCTTTACAGGATTTAAACCACACACTTTATTTATTATTATTTATTTTTTTATAAAGAAATAAATATATTTTTACTGTTGGGGAATGCAAATTAAAGGGGAATGACACCCATTTGATGCATGCACATGTTATCCCTGTGCCCCAGGACAGTTCAGTCAATATCTGAAAGAACTCTAAAGTTTGTAATGTCACCTGGATGTAAAATCAGGGGTTGCTCCATGAGCACAATGAATGCTGACTTTGTAGGCCCACATCCCAATTTGGGTGTGAGAACTCAAATTAACACTTTGTGGCTCCACAAAGTCAGTACCTATTCATTGTCTATTCATGACAAATGTGAGGGTTCTCTGAGTTGAGAGTGGTGCCTTTTCACAAATACTGACTGAACTGTCCTGGGGCACCATAAGCTTTGTGAATTCTTAAAATGTGTGGCATTCCCCTTTTAATTGTTCTTTTTCTTTTTTTTTGTAGGTATGTGTATTTTTTTATTTTATTTTTTTTATTTTAAAGATTATCAGAATGACTTGTGATGCAGACAGTGATATAGTGTTAGAGGTCCTCTCTTAATAAAAATGAACAGTCAAGAGGTATCTTTGGTACAAGGGGATCATTTCCTCCTCACACACAAATGTTGCTTGCTACTAGTGGGGCAGTGGGAAATGTGGGCAGCGTAGGCAAAATTACTCTGAAAATGCAGTTTACCAGACTACTATTTCACAGTGGAAGACGTTAGATAAGAACTGTATTATCCCCTGCAAAGGAAAATTATACTGATACACAATAGCCTAAATCTGATAGATGATACAGCTGCTAGCTACTGTACCCACAAGGAGCAAGATGAGCCTGCACTGCATGCTTCTTACTACACTACACAATTACACTGCTGCTTCCATTCCCACTGGTTATTCCTACATGCCCTGTGTCACCCCTCTTCACTACTGTATGTCCTCAACTGCCCTGCTTAACCTTCATCCTTACATGGTCCCTTAGCTATGATCCTAAACAGGCCCAGGGAGTAAATACTAGATACATCTCACCCAGTATATAAGAGAAGAGGAACAGCAACATCAACATCCTCCACTGTGTCTGTGCTGTATTCGTACCGGTGTTAGCAGTTATGCCATATTAGGTCATGCTAGGTAATAATGAGGGCTGGGGAAAGAGGAAATAATCACAAAGATTGAACATTACAATTTGCAGTTTTAGAGGCCAGAGTTTCAACCTTCATCACGATAACAGCCCATTATTTTACCACAGCTCAATTTTCCTTGTCACAAAAGGAGCTGGCACCACCTAGTGGCACAAGTGTTTGAAGCTCTCACAAAGGAATCTCATGGCAAAGGAAAGAACAGTACAGTGTGTACCCATGAAAGCAACTCCACTCACATGTACCATTGCAATGTTAGAGCTAGATGCTAAGCCAAACCCATAAATAACTACAGGGAAAGGCCATATACTCATGAACCGGTGTTAAGTTACAGCTATAAGGCTGGTTGGTGTTCATTTGATTCTGCTTCATGTGGACTAAAAACAACTGCAGCCATTTCAGACAGATAACCAACACTTGTGGTATGAATGCAATGGACTTGCAAATGACTGCAACAAACAATCTACTAAATGATCTAAAATGAGTGACCATTTTATTAATTCAGAATGTATATCATGTACAATGTACATCTTTCGTGCATGATTAAATGTCACAACGTGAAAATTCGACATCAGAATTGTATGAAAATCTATGAAATCGACTGAGTAAGACAGTTGATTTGAAATGCAAGTGTTCAATTTCAATTTCCTTTTCAAACTCATCTATTGCAGCAAATGCAGACACAAAAACTCTACACCGCAAACGTGATATATACAACTGAGATGATGAAACACCTTCAAGTCTATATTCAGGGATAACCCATTGACTGTCTGATACAGAGCACTGTTAGACAGTTGCTCAGATATTGTTTTAACTTCCCTTTTGCAAGACATATTAATAGCAGGGTAATTAAAGCTGCGATGTGTAAGATTTTTGATTGTTTGGAATGAGGACCATGTACACTCAACCACATACAAATTATGTTCACTAAGAACGTACAAAGCAAAACAAAGAGGACCATTTAGACTCAACCATTAAATTATGTTCTTATTGAATGGAATCCCTTTGAGCTTCTGTGATTGGTTAGAAGGGTGAGCCTCTGTGAAACTTTAGAATGGAATATCACTGCACTGTCAATGAAACTCACTCACAGTTGAGTGTGTGTCTCCATGTTAAGACATGATTTGGAGCAAAATTCAAACAAAATAAACTTACATACTGTAGCTTTATGTGATGGCTAAGTACATTTCATATTATATTCTTTGTTTTCATTAATAACACCATCATTAATTCTGTTTTTAAAACTTAAATGCAATACTGGTGGTCTCTTATGAGACCATATGTCTGACATTACCAAGGAGAAAACCTCCAAAGTTTTCCAACATGTACATAAGACTTCACCATCTCAATCCCATGAAATATCATTTCTGGGGATGCGGTGATGGACCTAATAATATTAATGACTTATCTAGCCCCATGTGAGCACATCAGGTCCACTATACATCCTCTTCCTCTTCTGAGACATCAATCTCTAATTCAGTGGGCTCCTCCTCCTCCTCCTCCTCTACCACAATGTCCTCCTCCACAGTATCTTCTGAATCCTCCTCTTCCGAAGACTCCTCTAAAACATCCTCTGAAACACTGTCCTCTGTGACCTCCTCTTCTGTTGCCTCCTCACTCTGTCCTGTCATTTCCTCTTCCCTTGGCTCCTCTATAACTTCCTCCTCCACAACTTCCTCCTCCACTTCCTGTCCATGCCGATGCTCGTCTTGTGTAGATTCCTCCTCCACCTCCTCTACCAATTCTTCTTCTACCATTTCTTCTTCTTCTTCTTCTTCTTCTTCTTCTTCTGCGCTCTGCTCATCAGCCACTTCCTCAACATGCTCTGGCTCATCCTCCTCCTCCTCTGTGGTTTCCTCTTCCTCGGCTGCAGAGATGTTCTCCTCAGCAGTTGGGGCTTCCTCATCAGACTGGACTTCCACTGGTTCAGAGCCTGGATGACCTCCGTTCAGCAACTGGAACACAGAGTGCAGCCGCAGCATTCAGCAATGCCCACTGTACAATGCATGCAGTCTGCCAAAGGGAGGCCTATGTAATATAAGTTATGCATTTGTCCTGTATGCTAAATGACGAGAATGGGTTTGTGTTTACAGAACTCAGTAGTGTATCAGTGTGAATCAGTGTATCAGGATAATTAGCGACATACACAAAGAGTTCGTAATGGTTCATGCATCAAAACCCCAGAAAACACCTTGGCAATGGACTTCATAATATAGCAATGATAACTGAGAGGGCATTCTTTACTGTTATTACGGCTATGATGGTGTTCCAGCTTGACACGAGACAGTTTTCATGTTAGCATTTTCAGACACACTCGATTATTTAGAACCTCTTAAAATGCAAATGCTGACAAATTGTAATGAATGTAATGAAAGTGTACTGCAAGTGTAATGTAATGAAAACAATCTGAGAGTGTCTGATAGGGTACTGTGTTCTCTGTGAGTCTTAATGGTGTTATCTGTCTCCACTGGTCCTAAAAAAGTAGCAGTGTCATACCCGGCTGTGGACATTCTCCAGCTGAGCCTTGATGTTAGAGTGGAGGATCTGTGAGCTGAATAACTGTTCATCCAGAATCTGCTTCACTGAACTGAGCTTCTCTTCCAAAGCCAGGGCCCTCATCGCATTCTCAGCCTCAAGCAACTCCCTGAAACACACACACACACACACACACACATACATACACAAACACACATCAGAGCAATGAGCTTCAGCCAGAATATTTTTGCTATCCTAAATCAACAAGATTGTGAGTGTAATATGAAACAACTCTCATTAGTAATCTCGTTGGCCTACTTTATTGCAGAAACCTCCTGGTTGTTTGTATAGAGTGCTAATTTGTGAAGATCCAGGGACTGTTTCATCTCATTCAGCTCAGAGGCTTGTCCCTCCAGCTGGGCATCGATGGCATCTATTGTGGTGACTTGCTCATCGAGTCTGGAGGTTGTACTGGCCACAGCACTGGTCAGCCCTGCCACACTTGCAGCCAAAGCAGAGTTGGAATTCAATATGGCCACCACAGTCTCTTTCACAGCCTCAAACTCCTCAGTCTTGTTCTTGAGCATGGCCTGGAGCGTTGTCGTAGATGCAGTAACCTGCTGCATCTCAGCCAATTGGGTGTCTATCTCAGAGTGGAGAGCCCAAACCTGAGTGTGTAGGTCAGTGTTCTTCAGCTTTTCTGATGTTGCCAGGGCAACCTCAGCCTTCTGCTGGGCCTGTTTCTGAGCCTCTTCGAGAGCCATGATTCTGTCCTCTATCAGCTGACCACCATTCACCTGTCAAGTAAGCATATCAATTCAAGATCACAGTATGTGAGAATGCATTCAATACACATTGTGTTTTATTAGTATTGCTGTATCTATATATCAGGTAGGCTAAGTACCCTTACAAAAAAGTATTATGGTAACTTTGATGGTAAATTCAGTTTTACCATGCTGTGACCCTTGTACAAACAATTTACCATGGTACTGCCATGCCAAAGGTCATGTATCGCCATGGTACCACTTTCACACTTAAATAATAACATGATAGCCTATAATCCAAACCGATTATAAAGCCTATAAACCATAACTGATGGTAATATCATGGTATGGTGGATCCACCATGATACTTTTTTGGGGAAACGCAATGATACCTTTTTGTAAGGGGAAGTCTGGCGTATCAGATTTTAGTTGTGACAACTGGTGACAATGTTGACAGACTGGGGAGTCTTATATGTAACACTAACTGTTGGTAGGCTACCTAGAATGTCACTGCTAGGCTACTCTTTTCAATATGCGTGGAGAGGAAACGTGATCATAAACTTAGAAACAGCTAGCAAGGGTGCACTAAAAATAGCCACACAAGTTGCCATGTTTTCCATGTTGCATACATTACAGTACAACCACTTGATGGACGCTACTGTAATCACCCTAAAATAAAAACCTGTTTCATTGTGGTTTCATGCCATAATGCAATATCATCAAATGCCACCATTTGCGCATGTCCAAGATATGTATTTCAAGGTGAGAATATCACGTTACCTGCGGGTCTCTCATCCCCATCACCTGCTGGAACTTTGTGATTCTCATTTGCATTGCTGTATACGACTCTGACAGTTGGTCGAGGGTGTATTGCTGTTGCAAGCAAAACCAGCCCACAGTGAATCCCCCAACTGCAAGAATAAGGAACAGTAGCCCTGGTAAGACATACTCGTTCAATCCACGAGACTGAGTTGCGGTCGATTCCAACAAAAACGAAGTGTCTTCGTGGTGTTGCTTGTTTCCACTCTTTGATTTACGCTTGGTCATTTCTATTTTTTTTTGTATATATACTTTTAAATTCTCAAACAGAGACGCGGGATTGGAGGGCTGTCTTCGGGGAGAGAGACTACAGTCAGTGTGTGACCAGGTACTAAATGTTCTCTCTGTTTTGCAAGACCCTGTTCGTTCATTCATTGGACCCCCATAACGCTCAAGCGTAGGGGAGGGGCGTGACATACGCTCAAAGGACAGAGAGAGCGTGCGAGCGGAGCCATGCGCCTTTTCATGTTACGTAATTCAGGGTTTTGGATACATCGCCTTGGCTTGTGTTTATACGGTCTGATTTTTAATTGTAGTTTTAAGTTGTTTACATCACTTCCATGCATACAACATGCAGAATAAAACTGTCTCGATTCCATACAACGTCACACTATACAGCAGTGCTAGTTCGTGGTAGACTACTGGTCTTCAACCGGGGTAAATTTGGTTTGATATTGGATATTCACATATTCGATTTCTACCTTCAACAATTCTGACCCTTTGCATGTGGGGCAGTTAAAATCTTTATTTTCATACTCGGGGTAGGGTAAACAATCAGCAACCTTAAAAAAATGAGTTTTTTGGGGGTACAAAACAATAATAGCATCGCAATGTAATATCTATATCTATATCTATCTATATATATATATATATATATATATATAATTATTATTATTATTATTATTATTAATGATCAAATGTGAAGAAAAAAAAGGTTGCTGACTGTTGTCCACCCTACCCTGAGTATGAAAATAAAGATTTTAACTTCCCCACATGCAAAGGGACAGAGGTATTGAAGATAGAAATCGAATAACATCCACTATCAAACCAACTTTCCCCTGGTTACATTTCAAGGTTTATCACTGCCCTCCACAGTACATTGTAATTTCCCACAGAAATCTAACATATGCCATATATTCTGTGCCTTGGCACCCTAGATACTTTAATATGAACAAAAAAGGCTGTGGAAAAAATGTTGTTGTATATCAGCTTGATCTACACTCACAATGAGTATGAAATCTAACCTTTAATTGAGTCAATTCATAGAAAGAAAATTCAATGAATTAATGATAAAGCGCTAATCCAATGCTATTGACAAAAAGCTAATTTAGATTAGATTAGATTAGATTAGATTCAAATTTATTGTCATTATACAGCACAAGTACAGTACAACGAAAAGAAGTTTGGCTTCCATCCAGAGTGCAAATGTTACAGTAAAGTGCAGTAGCTATATACATGTACAGTATACAGGTGATTAACTAGAGTATATTTGAGTAAGTGGTTAGATAGTGAGTGCTACTGAGTAGTATGATATGTACAGGATATGTTCAGATACAGACAAATAAGTATAAGTAGGTAAATAGTAAATAAGTAAGAAGTATGCAATGAATATAAATATATACGGTATATATATACAGCAGTGATGTACATGCTATAATACAGAGCTATGTGCAGCTATAATGCAGAGCTATAGGCAAATAAGTATAAGTAGGTAGATAGTAAATAAGTAAAAAGTATGCAATGAATATAAATATATACGGTATATATATACAGCA